>PVKM010051270.1:0-10505 GCA_004027735.1 Carollia perspicillata
GTGGCAGGGGGTGTGTCGGGGACCTGGGCAGTCCGGCTCTCAAGCCAGAGGTGAGTGGGGTGAGGGAGGCCGTAGGGCAGGGCCAAGGAGCTACACCTCTTGGTGGCCCAGAACAGTGAGGTGGAGGTCATCCAGTCCACACCCTCAGGCAGGATGGTCCAGGCGCAGTGGGAGCAGGCTTGCCCAGGGAGGGCAGGGCCTGGTTAGTGGCAGAGATGATGAGGACCAGGTTTTCGTCTCCTGGCCTGGTTGGCCACTCCTTCCAGCTGTGCAGTCACTGGCCCCTCAGCTGAGCCCCAGGCAGGCAGATTTCAGAGGCTCCCCTTAGTAAAGCAGAGGACTTAAGGCCAGGTGGTCAATCCGAGGGTCTCATTGGGCCTTTCCCTAGTGGCCGGGGCCTGTCCCCTGTGTAGTGGGTTAGGTTTCAGTTCCTTCCGGCCCCCGGGTCCCCCGGTTTCACTTTGATTCACTGAGTGAGAGCCTGCGTGAGAGAGCCATCACCACTGAACACCCCCTCCACCCCAAGCCCACCTGCTTGCCCACCTGCTTTGCCCTAGGCTCCTCCTCTCCTCTCCCCACTGGCTCCTTTTCCCATGGGACTGTGCACTGGTGTCCCAGGAGCCCCTGGGGGATGTGAAGGGCAGGGTGGCCCAGTGGGCCACTGAGGATCTCAGTGCAGAAAGTCAGTTCTGGGGTCGCTGAGAACAAAAGTTGTGGGGTCAGCCGAGGGGACAGACTCTCATCCGCTGTGAGCGGGACCCTGCCAGGGCAGTCTGAAACTCTAGGTGGAATGGAGTGGCTTCTTCGCACACTGTATGGCCTGTTGCCTGGTGGGGCAGAGGGTCCTGCGGTCCTTTCTCTCTGGCTTTGGAATATGGTTTAATCCCCAGCTGCACCGTCTGTGGTTTGGGACTTGGCAGCACTCCAGGTTACTAGAGCCCAGCGAGGCCGGGGAAGGAGCCTGGGAGGAGGGAGCCAGGGGCTTGGGGTCCCTGCCTGACTCTGTGGCTGACTTGCTGGTGACCTTAGGGAAACCCCTTCCCCTTTCTGGGCCTCGGTTTTCTCACCTATCATACAGGATGGATAACTTCCTGAGGCTTTTTTTGGTACCAAGATTCTGAGCTTCTCCTAGTCCCATCTCAAGTCCTTTGGCATTATTTTAGGCCAGAGATTTGCAGACTTTTTGTTTTGGGACTCCTTTAGACTATTCAAAGTGATTAAGGGCTGTAAGAAGCTTTTTAGTATATATGACTTAATTAAAATGAACAAAAATTTATGCCTTGGCTGGTATGACTCAGTGGATTGAATGCTGGCCTGCAAACCAAAGGGTTGGTGGTTCGGTTCCCAGCCAGGGCACGTGCCTGGGTGGTGGGCCAGGTGCCCAGCTGGGGGTGTGACAGAGGCAACTGATTGATGTATCTCTCGCACACCGATGTTTGTCTACCTCTTTTTCTCCCGCCCTTCCCATCTCTCTAAAAATAAATAAATAAAATCTTAAAAAAAGAAAATGTCTCTCAATGTAGGTTCCTTCCATTCTCTTTAAAAAATAAATAAATAAAATGAACATAATTTAAATATTTATTTATTATTGGTAATTCATTAAAAACATCAGTAATAAAAAAGACATTTAAATAATATTTTTAAAGCAAGAGAGAACTCTATTTTCCATATCAAAAAATTTAGAGTGGCATCGCTTTATGACTGCACATCTCTTTAGCGTCTGACTGAATAGAAGACAGCTGGATTCTCATGTCTTCTGCATCTGATCTGTTGTGGTATCTCGCAGCCCAGAGCCTTCGGAAAACTCCACTGCATACTTGTGACAGAGTGAGAGCGAAGAAGCCCAATAACATCTTGGTATTATTATGAGAAGAGTTGGACCTCATAGACCCCTTAAAAGGGTCTTGGGGACCCCCAGGAATCCCTGGACTAGACCTTGAGAATCTCTGCTTTAGGCTGCTACAAACTCAGGTTAGTACTCACACAGATAGGAAGAGCAGTTAGGTGGTTTGAGTTTTCAGAAAGTGCCATCAGTTTGCCCGGTTCTTAGCTCCTGAAAGCAGTGAGAGCCGTGGCAGTTCTTTGAGCTGGGGAAGGAGGGACGAGGCCTGCAGGGCTTGTCTTCTAGCAGAGTGGGGGATGCAGCGTGTCCTGATCCTCCCCCAAGACTGAGCTTCCACAGGAAAGACGCAGCCTGAGTTTCCTTTCGGTTCCAGTGGGATATCTGTAGGGTTTTTTTTTTGAGGCTTGATCTCCCTGCAGTGGGCTTCCTTTGGGGGCCAACAGCAGCCACCTGGAGCTCTGTAAGAGCTGGGGAGTGGGAGTTTGGGACCCAAGCATGTCTCTCCTTCCCAGCTGAGCTCTGCATTAACCTACAGACCCCTGAGACCCCACCTGGGTATAGTTTTGGTGGGGGGTGGGGAAAGCAAATGCTATGGATTAGGAATGAAACCAAATAAAAAGAAATAAAGAAGTGGGTGTGGTATTTATCTTGGCTCCTGGCATTTGAGGAAAAGCAGGGCTGAAGGCCTTCGAGAAAGGGGAGGTCTTTGTTCTGAATCCATAGGGACCTCTGGGTTTTTCTGGAATGTGGGTGGTCAGTCACTCACGTGTGTGCATACTTGTGTGTATGTGAGTTTGATTTCACTTTGAAATGTCCGGTTTTTATTTTCACTGGTACAACTTTATCATTTGCATTAGTGCTCCCTGAGTCTAATGGATCACAGTGGAGGTGAGGGAGAAAAAGAGAATGTCCTAAGGTGATCTGAGAAGCACTGAGAGAGGGAGGATAAAGGTGCTGGAGCAGATGTGTGTGAGAAGGCTGGTTGTGGTGACATGACCTGGGTTGGGAGAGGAGACAGAGAAGGGCGTGGCTAGAGAGACTAGTAAGGATGACAAAGGGGTCAGACACTTCCCAGCACCAGCCACCAGGTGGCACCATTGACCCAAGACAGCTTAGTTGCCATCCAGGGTTAGGGACCAGAGGGGTAACAGGGCAGTGTGTACTGGCCATTTGTGGCATGCTGGTAACTCGGTGGGGGCAGCGGGACGCAGGTGTGCTGACCATTTGCCAAAGTCTCACTTCTTTGCCAGTATGTAGTCAGGGCACGGGCAGGGGGGACCATCGCCGTTGGGATCAATGAGGTCGTTCCTCACCTCTGTGGTGCAGATGTCCTGATACGAACCACGCTGGAAGTCCAGTTCTTGGCTCCTATTCTAAGCCTTTGCTTATTGTGTGACCTTGGGCAAGTCACTCCTCTCTGCCTTGTGTTCCTCATGTAAAATGTGGAGATTTGAACAGATGATTTTAAGGCTCTGACATTTGGACATTTGGGTGCAACAGAGAGAGCCCTGGAGTTGGAGTTCGTTCCAGAATCTTCCTCTCTCAGCTGTGTGGCCTTGGGTGGCTCATTTCCCGTCTGCTGGGATTATAGTAACATCCCCCTCACAGATATTTGTATGAAACAGCAGGTTGGGACATGCCTCGAAATCTTTTCTGGTGAGGAGAGGGAGGGGTTGCTGTTTATTATTTCTTCTGGCATTTACCTTCTCCAGGAGCAGCCATTCTGCCGTCGTCACAGTTCAGAGAGTCTGTGCCTCTGCCTGCAGCCATGACAAAAGGCTTTACGGCAGGTGTTGGCTTGGGCTCACTGCATCTCTGCCCTAAATACCTTTGGAATCTGCTCGTTTTTCTCCGTCCCCACTGCTGCTGCCTTGGTCCAATCATTTTCCCCTCTCATTTGGACTGTTGCTGTGGTCCCCACCCCCAGTGTGCCTGACTTCTCCAAACCACCCTGCACCTCAAGCGTTCTCCCACTCCTGCTTGACCTCAGAGTCTCCATTCTCCTGCTGAGTCTGGCCCATAGGAAGGATCTCATGATGACCATTTTAGAGGGGGAGGGAGCTCTGCCAAGGTCTAAATACACACATGCACACACATGTACACACATGCACACACATGCATGCTGGGGCCTCTGGCCCTGTTCTGCCCGCCTTACCTGAGCACGTGTTCCAGGAGAATGCAGCTCATGGCCCCAAACAGAACGGCAACCGTAATGGCTAGTGCTTATCGAGTGTTTACTATACATGTTTCAAGTCATTAACACATTTAATACTCACCACTGCTGCACCAAGTGAATACTCTCATTATCTGCATTTTATAGAGATCCAGGAAATTGCCCAGGTCACACAGCTCCACGGTGGCAGTGTTGGGACTGGCCTCCGGGGGGTTGGTTCCAGAGTAGTCTTACCTGCCACCCTGGTCTGCCTCTTGCAGAGTATGACGATGGGATGACGTCAGTGGGAATGTCCTCACCTCTCTCCATTATGGGTCTTCAATTCCACCCTTTTGTCCCCTAGTTCTGCATGGCACTCATCACCTTGCCAGGCGGAGATGAGAGGGACCTTGGCTCAGACCCCACTTTCTTGCTCAGGTACCCCAACGCTGCTCTGCACACTTTCCTGTCGCGCCTTCCAGTTGGTCGGGTTCAAGCAGAGCTGGCTGATCACATGTGGACTTTAAACCAAGGCTGGGTAGTGGACCTGCGCTCGAGCCCAGCCCTCCCAGTCACTAGCTGTGTGAGCTTTGACAATGGCCTTCTCTACTTTGAGCTTCAGTTTTCTCACCCGTCCAAAGGGGCTAATAATTCCTGCTTTTTCCTGGTAGTTAAAAAAAATGACCTATAGTATTTTTGACTGGCCTATGGCAAGTTTAAAAAATATCAGCTACTATTATTTCTATGATCAGAGAAGTTTTTACCCTGAATCCAGATTCCTCAAGGCGACCTTGTTTCTAAATGCCCAGCCTTTTTTGTTTTCTCATTCTCTATTTTTTTAAATGATAGTTTTATTTATACTTCTGTGTCTAATGGGAGGGTTATTCAGGCTACGATCAGAACAAAAAAGATGTACCCACCAGAATTCAGGCCGGTGGGACTTGAGCTCCATGTCTCAGAAGCTAATCATTTAAGTTGTAGACGAGACGAGGGCAGCCTGCAGAGGCAGCACGGGCGGTGAGGCCCGGGTTCCGGGTCCCAGTTCAGCCACTGTGTCGCTGTGCGATCCCAGCCAGGTCCCTGCCTTCTGGGTCCTGGATTTGGACGCCATGAGCCCCGACAACCCTTCCAGCTCCTGAGCCTCAACGCTCCCTGCTCCCTGCTGTTCCCCCTCCCTCCTCCCCCATCTTCTCTCTCTTCATCTCCTTTCTGTCTGAGACACAAATGCCATCCAGCACTTTTGAATGGTACTTTTGTTCCGCTAACATCTCTTTTCTGAAAAGAAGGATCAGTCAGGTTTGTATCTTTTAAATGCTAGCACATTTTATCAGTTAAGGAGAACCTGCATACCTCTCTCCCAAGAGTAGCCTTAAGGAGACAGAAGCAGCAAAGGAAAAGCAGTGGAGGAAAAGCAACAGAATCTCTTTGGGGGCCTGATGTGCAGTCATTCCTTCCAGCAAATGCCTTCTTTTCCAGGATCCCCCTTTCCCACTCTTCCCATGACCCTGAGCATTCTAGCCCGACTCCAGTTATGACTCGTGTCCCCTCCTAGCTCCCCACAGAATGGGGGCACGGGGGAAGGCAAGAGCAGAGCTATGCCTGAGTCATCCTTGTCTCACACCTCTTTGAAGTAGGGCTTGGAGCACTGGACTTGGAGCCCCAGGGCCCCGAGTTGCAGTGATGACTTTGCTCTCCCGTGCTGGCAACGCATTTTCTGGGCCTCGGTTTTCTTAGCAGCAAAAGAGAGAGCAGAGAGTCTTCCTCAAAGTCTTGTGCAAATCCAGTGAGGAGCAGTGCATGAGAAAGCGCTTTGTAAACTGGAAAGCTCAATGGAGGTATGAGAACGTCCTTGTAGTTCATTTCATGTGCCTGCTCAGTGACCTTGGACACGTTCTTTAACTTCTCCAAGGGTCAGTTCTCCCGTCTGTAAAATGGGGACTATAGTCCTTGGGTCACACAATTACTGTGAGAATTTAATAACGAATGTAAAACGCCTGGCACAGGTGTTGGCAGTGGCAGGTGCCCAGGTCTGGGTTGTCCCTTTCCCTTTCTTATTTCTTCACACAACCTCTGCCTGTAACTACAGGGAGCAGTGATTAGGCCACAGGCTTCCGAGGTCTGGCTACCCAGCCTGAAATCCAACGGGCTGTTTCTTGGCTGGGGGATCTCGGGAACTTTCCTAACCTGCGCCTGTTCCATTCTCTTGCCTGTAAAGTAAGGAGATTAATACCTGCTTTAGAGGGTTGTTGAGCAGATAGAGCCGCGCTGGTAAGTGACTGGGAATGGCTTCCGGGCCAGGTGAATGTTAGTGATTCTGCCAGAGCTTGTTCCTTCCACACACTCAGACACAGGACCCCAGCTGCCATCTCCTCAAGCCCCTGGGCCAGTAAGGAAAGCCAGGCCTGAGCAGAGAGGAGAGGGATTCGCTCAGGGTCGCACCAGGATTCATATGCCAAGGTCTTGGAGGAATTTTCAGAGTTTCCACTGTGTCTGCCACCTTGCTGATAAAGCCCCTCCAAGAGGCCAGACTCTCCTCCTCAGCCCTGCTCTCCGGGGCACGCCCCCTTGGCCCGGAAGCGAGGGCAAAAGCCTTCCAGGAGGGCATCAGGATTTTCGAGCGTGATATGGAAGGAGAAATAAATTCGATCGCGTCAGAACGTGGAGCAAAAAGAAGCAAGCACGCGCGCGGCGCCCTCGGGAGGGAAGCGGCCCTCCCACCCGGTCTCCGCCAAGCATTTGCAATTTAATTGACATTTGGCGGCAGGAAGCCAATCAGTATAAGTCAATTGACGTTCCAAGATAAAACTAATCGCCGGCCGGCGCTCCCCCCGCCGGCGCGGCTAGGCTGGGCCACGGGGCACAGCGTGGCGGCCGCGGCGCCGGCAGGTAATGGCGCGGGCGCATCTCGGCCCGAGAGGGGGCAGCCAGCGGCCCGCTGATTGCCGCGCAGCCCACGGCGGCCGGCAGAGCCCCGTAATGAATGACTTTATTTGCCGGGGCCCTGCTGAGAACAATTGAGTTTGTTATGGTAACAACGGATGCCAGCTTTCCGGGCCCCGGGGAGCGCCGCGGCGGCAGCCGGGAGCTGGGCAGCGGAGCAGATGATGCGCGCCGAGGCGAGGGGCGCGGGCGGCGGGGAGCCGGCACGCCCAGGGACAGGAGCCCGCGGGACGCTATGCGCGCCCGAGCCCTTGGGGGAGAGGCCCGCGGCCAGGCCGCCTTGGACCTGGGTGCTGGGGTGGCTTGGTGCACACCACTCTCCCCTTGGACCGCAGTGCAGAACTGGCGTGGGATTCATAAACTCCTTGCTTGCTTGTTGGACTGGTCAATCCTCCTGTGCGTCCCTGCAGCCCCATCTTCCCTCTGTCCCCAAGCCTGGGGGGAGATGTGGAGGAGGGAGGGGGCGCCTGGCCTGCTGAATGATGCCTTGAAGCATCAACTTTTTGTCTCTTGCAGGAGCGGATAAATAGAAAAAGGCACAAAGGCTTCCCTGCTTGGCGGGCCATGGCTCGACAAATTCGGGGCTGCATTTCAGACCCTCTCATATGTTTTGGCATTATCTCTGTGCCCTGTCCCCTGGAGAGATGACCTTCCTTCCATCTCTATCCCCTGTCTGGGTCCCCATGTTTTTTGGCACTTCCCACAGGAAGCCCTCCTTGCGTCCACAGAGAATGCTGTTAGCCACGTGACTGCCTCTGAGCCTGGAAGCCTTCTTCCTTCCTCCATCAGACCGTGGGTTTCAGGGGCCTCAGCCCCCTCTGCTCTGTCCCAGTGATTCCCCCTGCACCCGGCTTGGGGCCTGACAAAGGGCACAGATGTGGAAGGAGTGGATATGGGGGTGGAGTTCTTTCTTTTTTTGCAACCCCTCACTTACCCTGGGGTTAGAGACAGCAGAGTTCCTTTTCCTTTTATTTATTTATTTTTTCCAGTTCTGTTTTCAGGCTTGCTGTCATTCATTCACTCAACAAACAGAACAAACCATGTCAGGTACTCTGACGTAACAGGCCCTGCCCTTGGGGAACTTACCCACCGTTGAGAGATGATAATGCGATGCATGTAATAAATGTGTGTCAGGCACCTACTGTGTGCTGATGAGTGGCTGACATTTCTCGTGCCGGTGAAGGCTTAATAAAGGCTTGCTGAGGGCTTTTCCTGCTGCCATTGCATTCACTGATCCATGATACCCCACCGTGACAATCACCTTCATTCACAGATGTATAAACTGATGCTTAGAGTGTTTAAGAAGCAGCCTGATGCTTGTGGAAGGAGTCCAGGCTGGGAATCAAACACCAGTTTGCTGTGTGAGCTCTGTCCATTTTCTTCTCCTCTCTGGGCCTCAGTATCCCCATCTGTAAAATGGGGGAGCTGGAATTGATGATCTGTGCTGGCCAGTTAGTTGAGTGGGAGCTGGGCAGTGGAGATGGAGCCATGACCTGGGCTCTCTGCTCCCAGCCCGGTGCTCTCTGGTTTTGCAGCATGGCCAGCGGTGGGGTGGGATGCTCTTCTTTCCAGCTTTATGAGGCTGGCGGTGAAACTGAAGCACTCAGCACGTGAAAGGCACTGTGCGCACAGGAGCCTTAAGAAGTGTAGGTTTTACCACTCTTTCCCTTTTGCCAATAGAAGGGGTGAGAGGTTAAACAACCAGTCCAGGGTCACACAGCTAGTGAGGTACAGGGCTGGGATTTGAAACCAAGCCATCTAGTTTCAGAGCCTGTGCACTTAACTACAGGCAGAAGTCAGGTATATTGCAGGTTTGGTTCCAGACCCACCACAAAGTAAATATCGCGATAAAGCGCATCACGTGAATTTTGGGGTTTCCTAGTGCATATAAAAGTTATGTTTACATTATACTGTGGCCTATTAAGTGTGCAATACCATTACGTCTAAAAAACACCATATAACTTAGTTTACGATACTTTGTTGATGGAAAATGCTACTTATTATTTGAGCCTTTGACAAGTCATCATCTTTGGCTGGTAGAGGGTCTTATCTTCAATTTGTAAAAAAAAAGTGCCCCATCTTCGAATCACAGCAAAAGTGAAGTGCAGTAAAGCGAGGTGGGTCTCTACTCTGCTGGTGGCGCAGGCAGCGTGGAGACCCCTGCCGCCGCCTCCCCTGCTCTTCTGCCTCACTCTCAGCCGCACGCCTCTCGCGCTCCCCCTCCAAAGCTCATCCCGCATGTTTGCAGGACAGCACAACACTGATTTTTCAAGGTGCCTCTTCTCCCCCACCTTTTCCTCTTTACCTCGATACAGATGGCTGAGAAAAGGCACGAAAGAGAAGCTTCTGCAGAATCCGAGCCCCTTCTTGGTTCAGTCCCAGCTGGATTATTGTCTTTGGGAAAGAGGTTTCTGCAAAGGGTCTGGGGAATCCAGGTGCTGGCTTGCAGGAACAAGCTCTCACTCTTCACGGCTTGAGGGAGTCCATTTATTTTAGAGTCATTTTTGGCACCTGTCTTCCTGTCTCTCAAAATGGGTCTGCAGAGCTCTCTCTCCCGGGCGATATCCCTTTTTCAGAAACATAAGTTAGGAAGATAGTCCCGCACATGGGGTGGTCCCAACTGGCAAATGGAAGGGGCTTTGGAAATCAGACGCAGTGATTTTAATTCTGCCGACGTAATGTCTTCGCTTCAAAACAAACCCTTTGTAGTGCCTCATTTGCTACCCGAAAGTGAAATTTAGAGAAAATATAACCTACCCTCATACATAATTTTAAAAGTCAATACAAAGCCCCAATTGTAACAAACAGGGGAAAGGAAAGTAAAATCATAATAAAACGATGTATTTCATTATGTGAATGCTCAGGCATGACTACACCAGAAGACATAATAAAATAGCCCGTTGCTCGCACTGTGTGGAGAATTGCCACGAGTGCAGGGGCTACGAATGTGGACAGCTGTGTTTTTTGGCAATACTAATACCTCTGGTGGCCTCGCCATCCGAAAACCGATTTTCTGAAATTGTGAACATGTCTTGATAAAATTCCAACCAAAGCAAAACGTAATCTTCCCTCAATTTACGTAATGGTCGTGCTCCTGGAAGCGTCAGGGCACATTAAAGCACCGAGTTTGTGAGCACAGGTGAAACGGAGTTAGGTTCACAGCTGGAGTATTTATGTTTATTTACACAGGGGTTTTCCCCCAACCCGAATGCATGACGGCAGACACGCCATGGGTGTGAGGGATGTGGGGTGGCCCTTCGCTGTGCTCCCAGGGTGGGGCTGGGCAGCAACCCCAACTCCACCCTCAGCAGGCCATGCCCCTTCCCCAGTAACCACAGTTTACAGATGTCTAAAATCTCCTCCGATATGATCATCCTTGTCGAGATCCATGGGAACAAATGAGTTTCTCTCTGGGGTCCCTTCCTCTGGGAAGTTCTGGGACTCGGTGGAAAAGCCAAGTCTGCATATGCCGCGAACCTGCTGTGTGTGAGGCCTGGTGCTCGGCGGCCGGGAAGCATGGCCTCGTTTGCATGCGAGGCTGTGAAAGCTATCTGACCCTGCTCCATGGGC
>PVKM010051271.1:0-10509 GCA_004027735.1 Carollia perspicillata
CCCAGTCCTTCCTTGAGGGCCTCCCAAGTCATCATGTCTGGCTTGGGTTGCCCCCCCTCTGAGGGATCTTACCCATCATTGACTAACCAAGCAAGCATTGGGGGCCAGAAATGGATGAAGCAGAAGCAGTGCTCCTGCCAGGGAGATAAGCTTTGTCTCCCTAGTGGCTCACAGTCCCAAGGTTACTCAGTCAGCCTTAGCTCTGGGGGGTTAACAGCTCCCGAAACCAGGCAGAGCGATTCCCAACAGAAGGCCATGTATAAGAAAGATATGCATACTCCTCACTTTTAATGCCATTAATAGGAAAGTAATACTCCTTGTTTTCTTATAATGAAGTATCCAAAATAGGAATTGCCAGCATCCTGCAACAAAGTATTCTTAATTTATTGTTTTCTTTGTTAATGTTCCTGCCTGTCGAGGTGAAGTGAAATCTTTTTTCCCTTTTCAAATACATAGTTTTTATATCTATAGTTCATTATTCTTATGTATTCTCTCACAGTTGTCCCACTTTTTCCTTCTCTGCCCCCCTCCACCCAGCCCACCCTTTCACTCCCAGTCGTTCCCCACACTGTTGTCTCACGTACACGGGCCATTCATACCTGTTTTCTGACTCATACCTTCTTCCTTCCACCATTTCCCCCTCTCCTCTCCTTCCTGGCAGTTGTCAGTTGTGTTTCAGAACCATGTCTATGGTTCTGTTTTGCTCATTATTTTGTTCATGAGATTCCTCTTATAAGGAGATCGTATGGTATTTGTTTTTCACTGACTGGCTTCTTTCACTTAGCACAGTTGTCTCCAGTTCTAACCATGCTGTCTTAAAAGATAGGAGTTCCTTCTTTTTTTCTTCTATGTAGTATTCCATTGTGTAAATGTAGCACAGTTTTTTAATCCATTCATCTACTGGTGGGCACTTAGGCTATTTCCAACACTTGGCTATTATAAATAGTGCTGCTATGTACATTGGGGTGCATAAGTTATTTTGAATTGGTATTTTTGGCTCCTGAGGGTATATATCCAGCAGTGGAATCGCTGGGTCAAAAGTTAGTTCCATGTCACTAGCCGTCAGAGAGATGCAAATTAAAGCCACAATGACAGATACCACCTCACATCTGTCAGAATGGCCATCATTAGTAAATTAACAAACAACAAGTGCTGGAGAGTATGTGGAGAAAAGGAAACCCTAGTGTACTGTTGGTGGGAATGCAGACTGGTGCAGCCACTGTGGAAAACAGTATGGGATTTCCTCACGAAATTAAAACCTTTTTTTCAAGTGGAAAAGCTGTTCAGAATGACTACTAAATGTGCTAATTTTAGAGCATTGTTTCTGGTCATCAAAAAGCTGTCGAAATCCAAGATATGGGGTTTGCATCTTTACTGATAGGCATCTCTCTCTTCATCTTATTTCTTGATTCTTTATTCGTCTGAAACCTCTTATACAACAGTGTTAGCTTCAGTTCCAGGACACAGGTTTCTCTGAATAAAACCCATTTCCACTCTGCTATGTTTTGTTTATTATTTTCACCGTCACCTCAGAAAGCTCAGCTGGAAACCTCCAATGTCCTATTGGTTTTTCTGTAGTCATCTCAGTTTCTTATTCTGTGGCTTCAAATGCAGCACATTATGCTGTTATTAATTACAGTCTGTAGGCCACTTTCCTCTTGTGGCTCTCTGAAGTATATCAGCCAAAACATCAGCTATATCTTATTACCACCCATGGGGTTTGTATGCTCCTTAAATTTCCCAAGATTGCAGATTTCCAGAAATTTTGCTTTCTAAGACATGAGATTGCCTTTTTGTGGAAGCAGGGGTTTCCTCTTCTAGAAGGCTCTCAGGTGCTCTATAGTTACTATGACGAAACACAAATGTGCTCATAGACACTATCAGTTACTTTAGTTTTGTCAGAGGGGTACCATTAAAACAAGATGCTTTTATTATGCTTGGAAAAGAAAAGATTTTGGGGGTGGGGTGCCATGGTTAGGTGTCTTAAATTACTTCAGGAACCATGACAAGGAGAATAAATTGCCCTAATGTCGGTGATTTCAGAATACTGAGTGAGGGCTAGCTGGTGGGTAAAAGTTGGAGGGAGGCAGGCTTGTCGCTGTGGAAGGGAGTGGATGGATTCTCCAGCCACTGCGGTGGGTGACAAGCACAGTGTGAGGGATTCTTGCAAGGCAGGGTCACAATATTTTTATATATAAAGAACTCTTAAGTTACCCTCTAGCTCTAAAATCCCATGGTTTTATCAGAGGAGTGGGCAAAATTAGATTTACAGTTGAGAGTATATAAAACACAGATTTTATTCTTGTATTATTATTTATTAATTTTATTATTTTCCATATGAACAACTGTGAACCTACTTTTGGCCCACTCTATATACTAAGGTAAATCATTTTAGGACAGTTTCTTTTCTTCTCCTGTTCCCTTCTCTTCCCTCCCCTGGATTCTTTTTGTGCTTCAAGTTAAAAAAAGAGGTCTTATTATAGACTATTTCTTATCCTCTCGCTTTGAAATGGTCACACTTTTAGATGAGTTGTGTTTGGATTCTGTAGAGGCAGACAGGGCATCGGAATACAATTGTGCAGGCTGTTCACTGCACAAAGGATCTAGATAAGAGAGCTTACGAAGCTATGCATTCATCTCGAGGAAGGTCCAACTTCCTAATTTACAAGAAGAGAGCACCAGCTCCCTCACCAAGCTGAGTGCCAGAAGGGTTTGGTCTTCTCTGAGAAGTCATGGTTTTCTAATATGTGCAAAGATACTGCTTGTATACCTAGTTGTGATTCTGGAGGAAGGGACGTATAGTATCTTTATTCTTGGTTTATCAAGATTGTCAAAGTTAATCCTAAACACACCTGTGATTTTATTGGTGGGCTGTGCTAAACATAAACACAGTGCTAACTATTGCCACCAACAGTGAAAAGTTCCATTAAGTATTCAGGTTTTTAAAGATTTTATTTATATTTAGAGAGAGGGAAAAGGAGGGAGAAAGAGAGGGAGAGAAACATCAATGTGTGGTTGCCTCTTACGTGCCCCCTCCTGGCAGCCTGGCTCACAACCCAGGCAAGTGCCCTGACTGGGAATCAACCAGTGACCCTTTGGTTTGCAGGTTGGTGCTCAATCCATTGAGCCACACCAGCTAGGGCTAAGTATCCAAGTACTTTTGCCAACTCGCCAAGCATCTACTGTATTTTTAGGAACATAAGACACACCTAGGTTTTAGAGGAGGAAAATAGGGAAAAAAATTTTTGAAGCAAAAAATGTGGTAAAATATTTAATAACCTGTGACCCTGCTCCATTGCTGCCCCCTCCACCCCGACAGTGAACCAGGTAAGCTACATTCAGACTATAAGATGTACCCCCATTTCCTCCCAAATGGGGGTGTGTCTTATAATCCGAAAAATACGGTAGGTTCTTGAAAGCATCTTGAGGATTTGCTTCGTTTTCTACTTTCCATCTGGTTATTTGGTATGGACACAGATAGCTCTAGTAGTGTCCATAGTTCTACTTCTGAGCCCAGGAATTCCATTTGGCTCTTCCATTCATCATCAACCTATGGGGCAATGCAATTGGTTGAAAAGCAGTTAACCATTTATGAACGCCAGGCACCTAAAAACACTTCTTTAGGACTCTAAGACTTATTCAAACCAGGCTTGTGAGTATGCAATGTAACGAGGAAGAACATTCAAGCATTCAATGCACTGTAGGCAAGATGGGTTATTTTTTCAAAATAACTGCAGAATGGAAGCAAAACACTCATCAGGTTGCTTATACAGAGGAGCAGTTCTTTGAACAGGCATTCAGAGATGCCATATGTCCCCAGAGACCAGTTCCATCAGCATTTCTCCACCTACAGCGGTTGTGACTGTTTCTCCCTGCTCCGGAATGTATAGGAGTGAATGTTCCACACCTGCCTATTCACAAAGCCCCTGGAAGAGAGCCACCTGCCCTCCTCTGTGCTCATCTGCCACTCACTTCCTGCTCTGTTCCTGGCCCCTTTGCTTCTGTATTTCTACCTCCCACCCCCAGTGCTGTCCTCAGGCTGCAACATGGGAGGAGCGCCAGGGATTTTGCTTCGCCTGCTGCCTCAGCCCTTTGATTGTTATTCCATGACCTGTTTCTTATGCTGGATGCATCCTCCTGAATTTAATACACTCTGTGTTCATGCTCAAGTTCACTCATAACTTGGTGCCATTGCTTTTTAGTTATCTTGATGCTTTTATATTTGTTTGTTTCTTAAGAGTACTTTACTATTTGTTAATTTCTACAAATCAATAGTTCTCAGAGTTTTGGCAACACAGTTAAAAAAAAAAAAAAAAAGACTGGGAGAGACGAACATAGGGAAGCCAGATACTTACTTGTCCAAATAAGGACATGAGGGCTAAGGGCTAGGGTGGTTTGGGTGCTGAAAACCTAAAACAATAATGAAAACATCATCTGCTATTGCCATCAGTTCAAAACAAAAAAGCAACTTTCATTTATGTGATCAGAAGAATATATTGGGCAGAAAATACTCTTTTAAGGAGAATAACTTCAGTTGTGTGGAACATTCCCCACTTTTATTATAATTATTCTCATTTAGTTTCTATTCATCTAACAAATGTAGATTTCCAACCAGTATATGGAGGCCACTGCTGCAAAGGATTCTAAAAGAATAACCTCTTCCTTCCATCAGCAAAACAAATATAAGGCCAACAGGGTAGCCCACCTTACCTGGGCAGAAAGCCACCAGATGGATGCCTTGGCCAGGGCCTGTGCCTGTCATATGGCCATAAAACCAGCAGCTGTTAGGGTCCAGTTGCTTCTTACCCCTAACCTAACCTTACTAACTACTGATCCCCCCCTTAACCCTAATCCTCTAGTTGTAAAACCTGTTGTGACCAGAGATCCTATTGCCCTGCTGTTGTGGCCTCAGTGGTAGCAGCTCAAGGGACACTGTGCATGATAGGTCTTTACCAGAGCTGGTCAGGGTGGAGGTGGGTTGTGAGGCCTTCAGGGCTAACATTCCAGTTCTGAGGGTCAGCTCACATACCTGGCCTCTGGGTTTTTCTCTCTTAGAGAACATACAGATAAACATTTATTGGTAACCATATGGACACTGCAGGCCACAAGGAGAGCGCGCTTGCTTGCTGGAATGTGAGGCAAGCCTGCTTAATCGTGGAGCACACTGGAGCTGCTGGGAAACAGGGGCCAGAAGCACACATGCTTCCACCTGCTTGCCCAGGAGCTCCTGCCCCAGCCTTCTTTGGCTATCGAACAGTGTAGCCCGTTTGGCTGGAAACCAAATACATAAAGGGTAAGAGAACAGTGCGGTGATTGTGGGGTTGCGGGGGCAGGAGGCATAAGGGGAATAAATGGTAATGGGAAAATACAATAAAATATCTGAATTAAAGAAAAACCTTTAGGGACTAACAGGAAGGCTCAAAGTTTAGGTATGTACTGAGACATTTGATTTCCTGCTGGAATGTCTGAGCCCCTCATGGGAGCTGATGCACCTTGAGTGTCAACTCACACCTTGCTCATTAAAATCACTCTTCTGTGACCTTGGCCAGGGAGGTGCTCATAGATGATGAGGTAGAGCTTCCTCTTGGCTTGAGGAAATTCATTTCCACTCAGCAGATGGGAATTGAGAGCTGATCGCTGCCGAGGCTGCTAGCATTGGTCTGGGTAGCCAGGATTACGCAGAAGGATTCCAGCATGCAAATTCTGCTCTTTGACTGGTGAGGTGGAACTAAGGAATTGGGCTGTTTAATTCACACAGACATTTCCTGAAACGCTTTTCTGTCATCTGTAATGTACTTAAGTACAAATTATCTTCCTTTTAACCTTTCCCTCTTTTCTTTCTTCTTCCCCATTTTTCCCCACCCCACAATTTTCTTTTTATTTATTTTATTATTTTTTTAATGGGGACTCCTTTCTGCTTCTCATTTTTCTTTCTTTTTGACAATACTCCACCCCCCTATGAAGTTTTGCTTTGATGTAGTATACCTTTTATGTATAGTTAGTATTGAAACTAAGTTTATGCTTCTCAGAACTAAGATTCTTTCTGAAAAGTAATTTGGAAATAAAGTTGTAACCCAGTTACATATGTAGATGTAAAATAAGGAGCAGAGAAAGAAACAACCATTTGGAGACTGATTATAATTTGCATAATTGGTCCACCTAAATTTCAGGGTCTATAGGTGGCAGAAACATGCAGACTAAGAGTTAAAAATGCATATTGAACTTCAGGGCTGGCTCTGAAAGACCAGGAGCAAGTTATTTATTCTATCTAAGATTTAGGTTGTTCAACTATAAAATGATGACAGAATTTTACTGTCTATTTCTTTTGATAAACACAGATCATGATTATTAAAGTTCCTGGCTATTTTAGTCAGTCCAGGCTGATATAACAAATGACCATAGAGTTGGTGGCCTATAACAACAGAAATTTACTTCTTGTAGTTCTGGTTGCTGGGGAATCTAAGATCAAGGTGCTGGTAGATTTGGTGTCTGGTGAGGACTCACTTCCTGTTTTATACATAGATGGTTATCTGTTCACTGTGTCCTCACATTGCAGAAAGAAAAGACTAACTAGCTCTCTGGTTTCTTCTAATAAGGACACTAATACCATTCACAAGGACTCCACTCTCCAAATTACCACCGAAAAGCTTCACCTTCTAATAACAATACCACAGTGACATTAGGGTTGCAGCATATGAATTTTGTGGGGACACAAACATTCAGTCCATAACACTAACAGTATCTTATAACTTAAAATGTTTCCCTGAATCCATTTATCTGTGCAAATAAGGAACCCATGAATTTGAGCCTCAGAAATTAGTGTTTATTAAATGATGGTTTTGTGATCTCACACCATTACACATGGTAATCTCAGGGGTGGTTCATTAATTCAGTAAACATTTGGAAATATCTACTATAAGCTAGAACCCCTACCGGGATTCAAAGGTTAATAAGACTTTTTTTCCTGCTCTGTCTTTTTACCCATTGTAAAAATGGAAAGTGGGAGGAGTTAGAACTAATGTGTAAATAAATGGGGACAGTGGGGTGTCAGGGCCAGTTTCATGGAACAAAGGGACATCTTGGTTGGGTATTAAAGGATGTTGGATATGGAATATCTCTAGGTAAGTTTTATGTGATGCATTATTGCCTTTTCTAATATCAGTCTTTGCTTTGGATAGGATATTGACTGTCAAAGAAATAAATTCAAGATTTTACTGAGTATGATAGAATCTTAACTAGCAGCGTAAGTACCAGGCACCATTTTACTATGTGATGCTTTTATGCTCTTCAGGTGGAGGAAATAAATATCCTCATTCATGTACTGGGTCCTCACAGATACTATGTTATAAGAAAAGAATACACAGTAAATACAATTTAGTCAGCCACTCCCCTGACGTACCATCCTAGAGTTTACAGCATCATTACTGTTATCTATTTATTAACTTTGCTCTTATTTATGGCTAGTGGTAATGTGTTATCAAATTGTGGTGCTTTTATTTCTACTTTTATTTTTTTTCTGAATCTACTCCTGTCATTTTATCTCTGAAGAGGCAGATTTGTTTATTTTTTTAAAGATTTTATTTATTTATTTTTTAGAGAGAGGGGAAGGGAGGAAGAAAAAGAGAGAAACATCAATGTGTGGTTGCCTCTCACATGGCCCCCACTGGGGCCCTGGCCCACAGCCCAGGCATGTGCCCTGACTGGGCATCACACTGGCAACCCTTTGGTTTGCAGCCTGCGCTCAGTCCACTGAGCCACACCAGCCAGGGCTGAAGAGGCAGATTCAGAGTCTCAGCCTGGTTCCTGTGTAACTTTGAACGAGTTATTTAACCTCTTTGGGGCTCAGTGTCCAAAGTTGAAAAGTAAGGATACAAATACCTACTGCATTAGAATGTTAAAAAGAGTTGGTGAGACGATGTACATAGAGCACTGAGCACAGTGCTCGGCTAAAAATGGAATCTGAAAAAATGGAGTCGCAGAGAAGTTCTCCAATTTTGTTGAGTCAAATGGAGCTTGCTATCAAAACTCAGATTAATGCCACAGCTTTTGGTTCCTAGCCCTGCTTCCCTCTTCATAGGATACATTTGATCTTTGGATCATTTCACTAGGTAAGTTGGAGACTAGATAAAGTAGCTATTTATGGCACTGTGTGGTTTTATAGATATGTCCACACACTTTTGATTCTCCTGCCTCAAGAAGTGGAGTTTATTAATTTTTCTTAAGTAGGGGCTGGAGAGTTGTAGCAAATAGAGTATGGCCAAAGTGATGGCTAGCACTTCCGAAATTAGGTTTTGAAAGGATTGCAGCCTCCATCATGATGGCTCTCTCGTGATCCCTTGGATCCTTCACACTGGGAGAAGAGGGCTGCAGTATTACGAGGTCACTCAGGCAGCCCTCTGTGGAGAGGCCTGTGAGGTGAGGAACTGAGCTTGCGAGAAACTCTGTGAGCTCAGAAGCATACCCTCCTACTCCGGCCTCAAGATGACCACTGTCCAGGCTGACAGCTTCACTGCAACCTCATGAGAGTCCCTGGGCCTGAACCAACCACCCAGCTAAACTGCTTCCATATTTCTGACACATACAATTTGTGAGATGATAAGCATGTGTTGTGTTAAGCTGGTGAGTATGAGACAATTTGTTGTGCAGCAGTGGATAACTACTGCAGGGTATAATCTGCAGAATGGAGTCTGAAGCTTTTATTAGAGTTTTGAATTTGATGTATATTGTAATATGCCTCACATAAGCATCCCTGTACCAGTGTTGTTGGTCACTAGACAGCACTCCAGTAAATATACTCAGGTAGTTTTTAGGATGAAGTTTCAAAAGGATCCTGCTTGACATTGGGACGAGCCAGGCAGGATTGCTCTGTACCTGTAGTTAAAATCTCCATTTGCAAACCTTTGATAATTCACTTTCTAAGCAGAAACATTTAGGATCATAAATAACCTAATCACAAGCATAGGAAGAGAATTTAGGGTTACCTGACCGAAAGCCTGCCTTCAGCAGTTAAGGTATTATCATGATGGGGCTCTGGAGTGACTAACCCAAGCTGCTACAGCTGGTCACCGGCTGTCCTGTGTGGTTTTCATCTTGTGCCAGTCAGGGATATTTGATTTACAAGCAATGAGAACTGATTCCAATTCTAGCATGAACTGAAATTGCTGGGAGGACATGAAGAGCTCAAAACTGTCTGAAAATCCACAGAAGCAGGTTGCTGCAGAGGCCAGGAGTGGGAGGATGGGCTCTCAAAAAGGATAGTCAGTCTTTTCTGGGGAAATGAACCCCAAGTGGTTCTCTTTTTTCCCCTCTCTCCCAAGACTCAGTTTCCCAGAAGAGACTTTGGCTGTCAGAGATAGGTGCCCTGCTGTCCTGGATGGTGAGGCTCATGGCTTTTTGATTAACTTTCTACAAAGCCTAAATACAGTAAAGGAGGAGTAATTTTCCGAAGGAAACCAGAGTTCTTTGGGAAGAAGGAATGAATGCTTCACAGACCGAAAAAAAAAAATGACAGCTGCTTTTCTCAGAAGTTTTATAGTCTTTGTTTCTTGGAAATATTCAGTCACTGCTCCTGCCCAACAGGAGAACAGCATGTGGACCTCTCTCTAAACATGGCTGGTAATTCTGTGGCCTTCCTGAAACAAGATTGCAACATTTCCTGGGGCTCCCAGAACTAAGTACTACAGAACGGGTAGCTTAAAACAACAGAAGTTGAAATTTTGGCCAAGATGGTGGCATAGGAAGATGTGCTTTGCCTTCTTGCACAACCAAAAAAAGGACAACAACCAATTTTAAAACAAAAACAACCAGAACTGCCACAAAATCAAACTGTGGAAGTCCGACAGCCAAGGAGTTAAAGAAGAAACATTCATCCAGACTGGTAGGAGGGGTTGAGGTGGGCAGCCAGGGTGGAGATGATGTGTTGCAAAGCAGCAGTTGGAGGACCAGGCAATCCCACATTTGTGTGTGGATAATCCAGGAGGAACAACTGGGGAGTGAGACAGACTGTGAAACCCAGGACTGTTGTTTGGGGCAGGGGAGGGGGGAAGCTGTGAAATCTCTGGCGATAAAAATCTGTAAAGCTTGTGGCAGCGGCAGGAGAAACTCCCAGTCTCAAATGAGAGTCTGTGGAGAGACCCACAGGGTCCTAGAATGTACACAAATCCGCTCATCTGGGAATAAGTACCAGAAGGGCACAATTCGCTTGTGGGTAGCAGGGAAAGTGACCGAAAGTGGGATGGGAGCTGAGCAAGCAGCATTGTTCCCTCTCTGACCCCTCACCCACATACAGTGACACAACACAGTGAAGTGGCTTTCCCTGCCTTGGCAAATATCTAAGGCCCTGCCATTTAAGACATAACAGGTGTACCAAGACAAAGAAATATGGCCCAAATGAAAAAAAAACGAATCAAAACTCCAGAAAAAGAACTAAGTGATGAGGAGATAGCCAACCTATCAGATGCAGAGCTCCAAACACTGGTAATCAGGATGCTCACAGAAATGATTGAGTGC
>PVKM010051272.1:0-10507 GCA_004027735.1 Carollia perspicillata
ATGTCATTGGATTTTTGTCCATTTCATTTGCTTCTTTGATGAGAAACTGGTCTTATGATAGTGATTTTTGCTTTGTCATGCTGACAGGGTCAGTCCTTATGGAAGGCTGACCTTCTGCCCTCCAGTTCTCTTTGAACATTAGGGAGGCTGTTGTCCTAATGCCTTTCAGTAGATCTTCTATGCTCTTCAAGGCTGGCTTTCCAAAGGAGTCTCCTGTATGACTGGAGACAGATTCAAAGTCCTTCTCCTCTTTCATGAGCAGTATTTCTCTAGCCCACCCTGCAACTGAAAGGTTTCCTCCTGCTGCGACCCCTGCATGTGTCCTGTTGCTACTGGCGTCCACTTACAGGCTGCCCTATAATACCTGTGGACTAGGGTGGCCAGATAAAATACAAGATGCCCCAGTAAGTTCGAATTTCACATAAACAATGGGTATTATTTAGTGTAAGTATGTCTCAGCTACAGCATGGCACAGACTACACTAAAAAAAAATTATTCATCTAAAATTCAAATTAAACGGAGATTCCTGTATTCTATTTGCTATATTTGGCAGCCCTACTGTGGACACTACTCAGAATACCAAACTCAGATCCAGTCCATAGGCTGCCACCTTTCTCCTAGAAAATCTAGGAGGAGTATGGACTGCACTTTTGCCTTTTGCCTTTCCTTAGGCTCTACAGAAAAATACAAGATTGGGTTAATCTATGCTAATTTACTTACCATAGGGCCAGGGCCAGTTCAGAAAGGAAGAAGGAATTACAATTCAGGTGCATGATTTCCAGGCCTTGGTAGGCCTTCACCACTTGGAGAGCACGACATGCACTCCCTGCACTTGGAGAGGCTCAGTGGATGTAGAGGGTGAGCGTGGGCCTTGCTCGGGTATGGCCTTGGGGTTGGCTTGTACTCCCAAGTTTGCTGGGAGAGGCTGCCTGTTTTCTGAGGACTAGATTTGGGACCGGCCAGCATGGAGCTGTTTTGAGTCCTGCCAAGGACACTGAGTCTCCTTAGAGTGACTACCAGAAACCAGGATTGGGGCAGAGTGGCCAGAGGAAAACCTGTCACCTGCCTCATAGGAGCTGTGGTCCAATATTTCAGATGAGGGCCTCAGAAGAACCCATGAAAGCACTCAGAAGAGAAAGTCAGCCTGAGACAGTGGATTGTCAGGGTCAGAGAGCATGAAGCCATGCTGTGTGCTCCCCCGACCACACAGACACGCACACACAGCGGTGGGACCGAAGCCCCCATGGCCTGCAGGGGGAGAAGATGCGTCAGCTCCCCTGGATAATGCATAGTGGGGCTCAGCTGCCAAAAAGAGATTTTAACTCTAAATCTAAAGTTGGAAGGTTTCATTATCCATTGGGACTGGACACTTCTTCATATTGAGTGGAGAGTGGGTTTGCAAAAAGTGAGCAACGTAGAGTGCAACTCATCTCAAGGTGCTCAGGACAGTGGAGGGATCCCCGAGTTCTACAGCCCAAGGAAAGGGATCCCCGATAGGTTGCTCAGACGCAAAGTTGGGTCCTGATGTTTCTGGCAGCTTTGCTCAGGAGAGTTAGAAATTCTGTTTGCTTACAAGTGTTCAACAAAATGCTTACTGTAAATTAGAAAATATTTGAGACATATAAAACAATCTCACATAAATTATAATGCATAATTAAATGAATATCCATGAACCCAGCTGAAGCACTAGAAAGATGTCACTATTTTTGATAAATAACTATGTCTCTTCTGCAACCACATCATCCTCGAAAGGTAACCACTATGTTTTTTGAAACCCGTCTTTCTGTCCTCTATCATCTGAAAACCACGTGTCCATTCGGGTCCCTAAGCGATGTGCTGGCCTTGGCTCGTTTTTGAACTTTAAAATGGTGGTGTTATACAACTTTCTTCTGTAACTTAATTTTTTCTACTGACCATTGTTTTTAAGATTCATCAAGTTTAATGTGTATGACCAATCATTTATTTTCTTTTCTGCCTAGAATTCCATTGTGTAAATATATAACTTTTCATGGATCCATTCTCTTGTCAAAGTGTGGGGGACCGTGAAGGCTGTCGTCATAGCTAAGGTTGAGTGCCTGACAAAACCGCACTCGACTGCTTGCCTCTGCAAGGCGGACCAAGGCTGACCCAGCCAGAACCTGCGGGGGTTGGGAATGAAATAGATGGCCGCAAGCTTCAGCTGTATGCGCTGTAACTTTTGCAGAAGACACACGTATCAGTCAGATAGCCTGGGAACGGAACAATCTGTGCCTGCGGCGTCTCCCTAAGTTTGCAAAACGTCCTTGAGCTGTATCTAACCAACCCCTACACAATAAACGCGGAGACCATGTTCAAGGCTGTCTCTCCATCAGAGGACAACGTCCCACCTGGCCCCCGCTTTTCCTTAAACTGTCTGTGTTGTGTCTTTTCTAATCTCCCGTCGCCCCCACTCAGGGACCCCCACTCTGCGCTGGTCGTGGCATCAAAGGACATCCGAGTTGTTTCCAGGTTTTTGCTGTGGCGAGAAACGTTGCGAGCATCCTGGAGCTGCTAACAGGTGCGCCCCTTTCCCAGAGCACGGACTTGGAGTCGCCTGTTGCACAGCGAATGCCAGCTCCCTCCTGTGGCACATAAATTTCATTCGATCCACATCCTTGCCAACAGTGTCAGAATGTTTTTTCCAATCCAGTGAGTGTAAATCATTAATAATGCGCACTCTCTAATAAAGTTAAGCAACTTATTATACTTTTACAGGCCAGCTGTGTTTGTTCTTTTGTGAATTGCCTGCTAATTTTTTTGCAGCCTATCTCCCTGTAGATTGTGCCTTTTTGAAAGCATGGACTCATAGTTCTTTATATATTTTGGCTACAAATCCTTTCTTGATGACACATGGTGCAATTATCTTCTCCCATTTGTGCCTTGTATTTTCCGTCTTTATGGTGTCCTTTAATAAATAAAACTTTTACATTGTATCAAGTTCATCAATATTTTTCTTTATGGTTTGGACTTTTCTGTGTGTCTTAAGACATTTTTAAGTTCTTAGAGATACTCTTCCATATTTACTTCTAATGGTTTTCTTCATTCACTTTAATTTTTTAATCTTATCAAAATCACAGGCATACCTACCCATTTTGAAGAGTCAGAGCTCTGCAGTCTGTGGTGAGAGGGCGGCCCTGCCGCTTGCCCCGTGCGCGCTCACTCCCACCTCTTCGACGGGCGCGCATGTGGCTCCCTCTTGATTGCTCAGTTTTGCCACCGGGAGGTGGATGCCTTGTCTCCATTACGCACATGCACCCTTCCTGCCCCCCAGCTTCCCAAAGCGGTTAGGTCACCGTTTGGGGTACATCAATATTCTGTGTTTAAGCTAAGCTACATATTAAAACCAAGATTACTTATCCTCTCTTGTAGGTTTTTGTTCTGTATTCTTTCCCTCGGAACTTTACCTTATTTTTATTTTTCTATGTATTTATCATGTATCCAACTCCAAACTATCAAATCATATATATATATATATCTCCTCCTGACATTCAGGAGCTTCAGATAACTATCGATTAGATTTCCCTGAAGTCTTTCCCATGGCCTTTGGCCTCCAGTCTCGACGGATCACATTCTGTGTGCCATTCAGCAAATCCTTATTAAGTTAGCCATGTGCCCACACAGTGTGCTAGGCCCTGGCAAAAAAAGTGAGCAAGACAGTCATGAATGATTGTCGCCTTCATGGAGTTATCTAATAGTAGATTCTGAAACAATTAGTTTTCTTTCCTTTCTTAACAAAAAGATTAATTTTTTTAGAGAGAGGGGATGGGAGGAAGAGGGAAACATTCACGTGAGAGAAAAGCACCAGTCGGCTGCCTCTCACAAGCCCCCATCTGGGAACTTGGCCCGCAACCCAGGCGTGTGCTCTGACTGGGAGTCAAACCAGCGACCTTTCAGTTTGTGGGATGATGCCCAAGCCGCTGAGCCACACCGGTGAGGGCCTGTGGGTTCTTTTCTAGTTATTTTCTAGGGTCCGGAACTGATGCCTGCCTTCCATGAGATGGCACCTGATGTGCATCTCCTGAGTGTGAGGGGGCTGCTTCCCGGTCTCCTCCCTGGCCAAAGCTCTCAGCCTCTAAGTTAGGGGTTAGCCGTGGGAACTGTATGAACATTTATTTTCCCAGCTTTTCCTCAGTTGGGCCCTTCATAAAATGAAGTTATAGTAGGCTTTTTAAGTCCAGCCCCACTTGCCCCATGGTTGGTTGAGGTTCTGGACTTAGGTTCGGATGGGAGGTGCGGTGGTGAGGCTGGGTGATCACTGTGATGAGGATGGGCCGGGGACCCTACAAGCGTGCATCTGGCCACATGTCCTGCGGACATGCTGGACCCAAACCACAGGCGGAAGTCTAGAAAGCTGGGCTGACCTCTGAAGAGGCTCTATTTTCTCTAAGTTCAGAGCAGACTCAGATTTCATCTGTGCCACAAGACCACTCAGAGTAATGGGATCTGTGTCAGAGGGAGAGAGGGGGAGAGAGAAAAGAAAAAGAAAGAATTTACTTCCCTATCTAAGGAGGGGTTGGCTTGGGCTACTACTGGATATTTTGGGGCCAATTACCGCTGTCTTTATGAAAGACAGGTAGGAGAGGACCAGATAGGACTATGGTTGTGGACCAAGAAAATGAAGACCACACATCTATGTATCTTGTGACTATAATCCCCTTAAAATGTGGCCCAATCAAATTTGGAAGATGATCCGGCATTGGGGTGTTACCAAAAGGAACCCACAGGGGGCCCGGATATTGTTACTGAAACAAGCCCCCTGCCCTGGGGTCTTTCTGTACTAGGTTTGTCTTGCCTACCACCAGGTAGGAACTGTGGCTGTCAATGCCAGTTTGGTAAAAAAGAAAGGAACTATTTATTCAAAAGTTATACAGGTTTAGAGTAATGGTGGAAAGTCACCAAAGTCCCTTTAAAACACCCACAAACATAAACACACAGTTCTTGCCTTCCTCCCTTTGCCCAACCAGGCCGGTCAGACGTACGATCTCAGGAAAAAGAAATGAAGTCCGTAGCTTGGCTAGACTCCTGGTTCCTCCTGGGAATCTCTGCTCAGGCTGGGCAAGTCTTCTGTAGTCCCCGGCACCACCAGCTGTGTCCTCACAATCTCCAGTTCTTAATCCAAAACCACGTGGCACCTCCTCATGGCCCACCAGGCAGAGTCCTTTCACCCCTTTCCTTCCCGCATGGTCTCCCATTGTCTTCTCGAATTGTCCTGCATTGTCTCTCCTCTCACCTGGCGGCCCACCTTCAGTTCAAATCCCAGCCTGGAACATGCTCCACAAACCACTTCTGACTTCTCACAATCAGCTGCACCTGCCAGCATCCCGCATGCTCTGCCTTTCTTGGCTGCCACAGCGAGTCAGGGCAGGCGAGGCCCCATAGTGTGGAGGGAACCATCGCCAAGCTCTCCTGTGGGCGCTGTAACCAGGGAGCTGCCTCCCAGCTACATCGTGGGTCAAAGTCACGCCCATCTCCCTAGCTAGCCTGCTGTTGATATGTAAAATAACTTTCATTGGCCCTGTTTTCCTGTCTCCCTCCCCCCAACCAGCCCTATGGGGGATATCCTATATTCCCAGACACTTCAAGTTCTGGACTCCATCACAAATCCCCACTATGGGGGGCCGTGGGGTGTCCCAGCCCACACCCTGTTGCAGGTGGAGTTTCCTTACATCATTTTCATTTTGAGTTTTGATGGTGGGAAAGCTGTGAGATGAGCCAAGAGTGCCCCCTAGAGGCCAATAAAATTAGTACTATTATTCAGCCCCACCAGAATTCAGGAGTATTTAGTAAGAAATTGGTAAAGGGCTATAAGCAAGGGTTCACAGCCAGTCAAAATAAAACTCTGTAGTTTGAAATCACCCACTCCAAAACAGGTAAAGATAAAGACCATGTCAACAGTTCAGCTTGGCCTAATTTCCTAAGGACTGTGCAGTACAGTCGTTAGGACATAAAATGCACTGTGATGTATAGATAAAACACTCCACCTTCTCCATAGACTTCCTCAGCCCACACTTGCAGATGGTCAGTGGAGGCCTTTATGCAGGTGGGGGGTGCAAGAACAGAAGCTGCCCTCAGGGAAAAGGAGTCGATGAGGGGGCACGAGCTTGACCTCCAGGAGAAAAGAGGGCAAGTCTCGGGTTAGGTGTGAACTAGATGTAGGAAGAAGCAATTCAGGAGTGGACCAGAACTGCAGCAACGGTTCACCCAGGTTCGGCCTGGGCTTCCTGCATCAGTGCAAGAACAAAAACAAAGCAAGAGTCTCAAGATCCCCACAGGCATAGGAAAAGGCCCTTTCAGAGCACGATCCTGGAGTGGTTGTTGGGGGTGGGGGGCTGGCAGAGTGTAGTGGCAGAGCAGCCTCACAGCCACAGGGGTGACAGCACAAGGTGGTGACTCTGCGGCTTTTGCCAGGTGCTCAGCCGGAACCACTGCAGGCACAGTGGGGGAACCATCCTGAGTGAGCTCCGGGGGGCAGAACAGATTCTGGGAGAGAACAGAGGCCAGTGCTTAGATTCTGCAAGCAGCACTCAGCCCAGGAAAACCTCATTGCGAGAACGCTCAGCACCCCTCCCCCATGCTGTGCCTTGACTTGGCACCCTGTGTGCTTGGGGCCGGTCGCCTGGGGCAATACCGTTATAATGTGAAAGCAGTCTGTGTATCTTCTGTTTAAATGGTCTTTCCCAGGGCCCCTGTGGTAGCATTCCCAAGGTGTGCTCTGGCTGGGGTAGGACCTATGGCTTCCCGGGCCCTGAACCTAAAAACTCTGGGAAGGTGCCTGGATGACAAGGTACAGGTGTAGAGAATCACACTCATCATTCTTAAGAGGACTCCATCCTGTCGGGTCCCTTGCAGACCCAGGTTTCCAGACAGTTATCACTTTGTATTCTGGGTAATGACTTCCCATAATATGTGTAAACAGTCACAGCATTTGAGAGCTAAAAGGAGGTATAGACGTACTTATGCTCTTGTCTTACAGGTAAACTGGCCTGCAGTAGCCAATTGCCCTGCCTTCTTCACACCCTCTTCTGATTTAGGGAGGGAGCCCAGGTGGCTCCATTTTCAAGCTTTTCAGCTGTGCTTGGTGGCAGGGGCCTTCTCTTTGATGGAGCCTCTCAGGAAGCCTTCTGGGGAGGCAACTGGCCCCTGCTGCCCTGCTGCGGCTTCACTGAACTTCAAAGAAGGCGTCTGAGCACCTTTCCTGGCTCAACATTAGGCCTTAGTTGTAATTCCAGGTCACAAGATTAAGAACTTTACACGCATTATTACATATATTAACCCCTGCTTTTCAGAAGTGGTTTTCCAGATCATAAACACTGGTTCTATGTGAGATGATAAATGGTTTGAAGCTTCAGTCCGGCAAACAAGATGGTGAGTGGAGGAAAATTCACCAACGGCCGCCTTTCTTCTCGACCTACAAAGTCAGGTTCTGGGGCAGTTTGGATAAGACTAAAGGGAGGCACCAGACATAGATGCTTGTGTCTGCTGGGGGTCTCTGGGTTTGCCCGGTGAGAACCCTAACTAGACAGTCTCTCCGCAAAGCCTGGCTCTTGCCTCACCAAGCTGTGTGTTCTAAAGAAAGGCCACATTTCACCCTCACAGCCCATTTCCCTCGATTGATCCTTTCATTTATCTTTTAACATTGATTTGAGAGAGAGAGAGAGAATTTGTTGTTCCCCTTATTGATGCATTCACTGGTTGACTCTTGTATGTGCCCTGACTGGAGACTGAACCCACAACCTTGGAGTGTCATGATGATGCTCTGACCAACTGAGCTACCTGGCCAGGGCTGGACCGAACGTTTAGATTGGGGCTCCTAGATGCTTCAGGGGAGGCACTGCACAGTCCCCTGCACATCTCTAGAAGGGAAAGAAGTGACCCTCTGTGACTTGCTTTACGATGAGTCAGTAAGAAGTTATTTATTTTCTAAAAGTATAAAAACAGATACAAAAGGGACTAAGTCTTGGCTGAAATTAAGAGATAATATCGTTATAACAAACATCCCTGTGGACCAGGCCACTGTGGAGAGCATTGCTCCCAACCATGAATAATCACCACTCCGCCGCAGACTAAAAGGTCACTGCTTCTAAATTACACAAGGATAAGGAGTTATTTTTATTAAACCAGACTCATAAAAAGTAAGGAATGTGCTTCTTTGAGTTGATAAAATAAAATTCCAAGGCTCTGAAGAAAATAATTTTATGTCAGTCCCAGGGAACTTTTCTTCCCAAGAGTTGGTTGGTCACTTTCTGTGGAAGAAAACACAGGCAGGAAAGAAGTTAGCAACTCTTTCGGTCAGAGACAGACGGACACGCCTCACCTCAGACATGTCGCTGAGTCAGCTGGTTCTACCTGTTTATCTTCCCCAACTGCAGAAACTATGGTGATTATACAAAAAAAAAAGTTTCTAACGTATTTAGGAAAGATGATCTATAATCAATATCTATTGTTTCTATACAGATGCAGATACTCTGCAATCCCGACAGACTGATCCATCCATCAGCTCACAAGCACACAAGCACTGAGAGGCGACACAGTGCCTGGGGCCTGTCCACTCGAGGGGCCCAGCCCGAGCTTTGCGGTGCGCTTCGGAAGCAGCTTTCCAATCCCGCATCGGTCTGGTATGAACTCGCCTTTTGGTTTCTGACTTTCAGAGTCCTCTTGGAGTGAAGTGAGGGGGCTGGGAAGAAACCGGGACAGTGAAGGATATAGACCTCCAGGCACAGTAGCCGATTTTGTTTCTCAAGGAATAATTGCTATCGAGTCCCCTGGCCTGTGCGGTCCTGGGATCTGCAGCACTATTGACTGTGCTGGGGCCATGGGCAGGAAATGGTGTGGCCTCGAGGCTCTGGCTCCCCAAGCCAGAGCCTTAAGCTACACTGGGACTTAAGCTATACTGGGCTATAGCTATACTACACTTAAGCTATACTGGGACTTTGGCATAAACACCCAACAATTTGCACTGGCTGGTGTGGCTCAGTGGATTGGGTGCCAGCCTGGGAACCAAAGCGTCGCCAGTTCGATTCCCAGGCACATGCCTGGGTTGTAGGCCAGGTCCCTGGTCGGGGGGCGCATGAGAGGCAACCACAGTTTCTCTATCTCTCTTTCTCCCTCCCTTCCCCTCTCTCTAAAAAATAAATAAACATTTTTAAAAATTTTAAAAAAGATAACAACAAGTATAAAGGACACATGGACAAAAACTAAGGGGGATGGAAATGGGAGGGAGGTGGGGAGCACTGAGGGGGGTGGACTGGGATGGTAGTAAAAGACAGAAAACTGTACTTGAATAACAATTAAAATAAAATTTAAAAAAAGAAGCATAAACTGTAGGTACAGAATAAACAGAGGGAAGTTAAGAATAGTATAGGAAACAGAGAAGCCAAAGAACTTACATGTATGACCCATGGACATGAACTAAGGAGGTGCGACATTGGAGGGCGAGGGGGTGCAAGGTGGAGAGGGGATAAAGGGGAGAAACAAACTGGGACAATGTAATAGCATAATCAATAAAATATATTTAAAAAAGGACAACAAACAATTCTACTAGACAATAAAACCCCAACATTTCTATCAGGATATACATCTACAATGACTCCCAAAGACGAAATTTGGTTTCTTTCCAAATGTATGCCTGGAAGGTTTCTTTTTTAGATTTGCATTTTCCTTTTTAGATTTGCAATCTAGTCATAGGTCTTTTGTCTTCTAAGCTTCAGCAGTGGTAGAGGATGCATTACGAGCTTAAGTTCACTCCCCAAATGCAGTCAGTTCAAACAGATTGGATGTGTTTCTCTCAATTTCTTTTCCTTCAGATAAACCCTCCCAATCCCGCTCTAGGACTGACTGACCTTTTTATACAGCTGGGCTCGCAACCGGTACGACTTATGCTCCAGTCTCCTCTTCTCCTCTTCTCTCTTTTTCCGTACTTCTGGGAGCTGCTCATACATCCTGAGAAATGGCGCCAGTGGAAAGACAGAAAGCAGCGAGGTTACCCGACTACAGAGGCCACGGCGTCTTCCCACCTGAGCTCTACTGCTCGCAAGGCACTGAGTCCCTCACAGCCCGGCCCTGGGCCCGCTGCCCAGTGTCCCGTTAGACACTGGGACACGAAGAACCCTGGCCTGGGGTGCTTATGGTCTGGAAGGGAAGACAAATAAACAAAAACAGTAAAATCCTGGTCACAGTAGTTACTTCAGGGGAAGGAGTGGGATCAAGGGGTGGAAATAAGCTGCTTTTCACTCTATATGCAAAAATGTGTATCTTTAATATGAGATAATGAACATGTATTACTATTATATTTTTAAACATAAGCGAAATAATGGGGGTAAGTTCAATAATAGCTATATCTCCAAAATGCTACACAATATTACAGGAAATGAAAAAACGTATTCTGAGTGAAGCGGGGGGGGGAGACCAGAGAGGAGATTCAGTCTGAGGTGGGTCCTGAAAAACAGGAGCAGAAAGGGGACGGGAGGACAGGGAGTACTGGTAAGTCAAA
>PVKM010051273.1:0-10502 GCA_004027735.1 Carollia perspicillata
GGGGAATACAGAGGCGCAGGTTTCATTCGGAGCTGCCTCCACGCGGGATGTTCCAGGAAATCCGACACCCTGTACCGGGCACCAGCTGGTCTGAAAAGGTAAGAGGAGTCCAGGGGCGCACGCAGCGGCTCTGTGCCAGGCCTGCTCCCGTCCACACAGCCCCCTGCCAGCGCCCGCTCTCTCTAGGGGACCCGTATGTCCCAGCCCTGGGCCTCCTCCGGGCGGCTCAGCTTCCTCCCAGAGGCCCTGCGGGGTGGCCACCCCACATTGCCTCGTTCTGATGGGGCGGCAGAGCTGGGAGGGTCCAGGTGAGGGCTCTGCCTCAGACTGACCCATGTTCGGATCCCAGCTCTGCACCAGCTCACTGTGTGACTTGGGCGAGTCTCTGGGCCTCCATGCCTCAGTTGCCTCATTGATAAGACGGGAGTAATGACACCTGGTGTGGGATGAATCGTGCCACACCTCAAAGTGTATATTATAAGCCCTAGCTCCCAGTAACTCCGAATGGCATTGTATTTGGAGATAGGCCCTTTTAAGAGGTGATTCTGTTAAAATGAGGCCATTAGGACTGGCCCTAAAGCAGTATGACTCGTGTTTTTGGAAGAAAAGGAGATGAGGACACAGACAGACACAGAAGGAAGACAGGGTGAGGACCCAGGAGAAGACAGCCATCGGCAAGCCAAGGAGAGAGGCCTCAGGAGGAGCCCACCCTGGCTGCCCACACCCCGGTCTCAGCCTTTCAGCCTCCGAACTGTGACACAGTACACTGCTGTTTCCAAGGCCACCCATTCTGTGGCCCTTTGTTAGAGTGGCCCGAGCAGATGCGCGGAACACTCATCCTAAGCTCGTAGAGCGTAGAGCACGCACCGTGGGTACCTGTCGTCCTTTCGACTGCTTTGCATATAAAGCTCTTTCGAAGTGTGGGAGCTCACCTCATGTATGTCTTTGTGGGAAGCTGGGCCAAGCCAGGTGACCTAAGGACAGAGTAGCCCTGCCCTTTCTGGTTAAATGCATCTAGGGACAACACACGCACTTCTGGAAATGTCACCTCCCAGATCCCAGCAGATTCCACTGTTAGAGAGTTTGTTATTTGTCTAAACTACACTGCTATCCCCCACCCCTCTTCTGTGGCTCCTGCTTAACCTTCAGGGACTCCTAAAACAAAAGAGTCAGATGGCTGACCATAATGTAGGAGCCCCTGAATTTACTTTCTTGGTTCTAAATGAGGCCTGTAGCTTTAACTGACCCCCCCGTGCTGTGATTTCAAAGCCTCCACCCTCAGCCTTTTGCTGCCTCCGAAGGATACAGTGTTCTCAGTTGCACCAGTCCACGTGGCACGGGTCCCAGCGTCTACCCCTGGGCTCGGGATGACTATTTTGGTGGGTTTTTTGCACTTACGTACCAGACCTCACAAGGTTCATCAAGATAGAAAAGATACTCTTTAATTAGGCTAATATTTTATTTATGTTGCATTCCCCACCCCCGGCCATGTGTAGCAGAGGTTCTATTTACAGTCCTGCCAAATACCACAGAATCAATCAACAGGACCTAGATTTACTTTTCCGAAAGATGCTGTTTGAACGAGATTTACATTGAAAAGTTTGTGTTTGCATTTCCTCCCAGGCTGCCTCCCCGATTCATTGGGTCCAGACAACCCTCTACAAGAATATCAGCTTACGCCAGCCTCCCAAGCCGGAGGTTCGAAGCTGTTGCTTCTCCTGCCCCGCCCCCCACACAGATTCAGAGTCTTTAAAACCTGGGGAGCCGTGTGCCTGGGGAAACAGACGTCAGACAACTCAGTATGACAAAACTACTGCCCTCCATCTAACAATGCGACAGCAGGAGTGACAGGCAGTGTTTTTGAAAGCCCTACTAAGTGTCAGGGACCTCTGTAACTTCCTTACTTGTAAAAAGCCGAACAGCCTGGTGAGGAGATAGGACAGTCTTTTCTGCCACACACCCATTCCTGAAACAAGAAGTAGCCCCCATCCGGGCGACGTTTGGGAACACTGTCTGCATCGTGCACACGAGGGCTCTGGTTCCTGAGACTTTCTCCACCCCCCGGGAACAGCGGCTAAACTTCAGGGGCACTGGCCCCGTGGCCCCAGCGGGCTGAGGAGGAGGCAGCCCGCATCAGGGGTAACTCCGCCCTCGGGCTGTGCCTTGGCCCAGTCCCAGCGCGCACTCTTTCTCAGAAGTGCTGATTCCGCAGTCGCCCCAGTCTTCATGCACTCTGACCTTCATCTCCCCTCACTCGCCCTTCCCTCAGGACCCCTTACCTGAAATTGCAGGTGAAGAGCTGTACAAGTGGTTTCATGCTTTACCTGTAGGAATTCAACACACCGTTGGTGAGGGCTGCGACGTGTGTGTGTGTGTGTGTGTGCACACATGCGTGTGCATTTAGGGGTGTGATTGTATAGGCACCTACCTTGTGAGTTGTTAGCTTTTCGCACTGTTTCTGCCACGAGCCCTGCTATTTTTAGTGCCCGGCGTTGCAGAATGCCAGGCTTTCGGAAGCACGTACTTGGCCTCATATCAGGCAGGCGTTCGGAAAGCGGACAAGCCAAGGCCCTGTACAGGTCAGGTAACTTCCACTGGGCCACCCAGTGGGGAGTCAACGGGTTGGATTTAAGCCAGGTCCCTCCGTCTGTCCTGATCTCCGTACTCTGTCTGTTCTGTGACCCTCACGACCAATGCCGCCCAAGAGTAAGGTCTCTCTTTCCTGTGTCTTCATGTTAGAAGGCATGGGGTTCATGGGGTTCACAGCTGTCAGCGCTTGCACTTCCCTGGAGACTGAAACCAAATTGTGAGAAAAGGGTATGTTACACCTAGTTTAATAGAAGAATCGGTACGATAAAAATCAAATGATGTGTGTATGTTATACTTTATCTCTTTTTAGGTTCTGGATTGAGGAGAAACAACGCAGAAAAGGTGCTGTGAGCAGGGGCTGGCACATACTAGATGCACAATAAAATGGCATCTAATCTGGGGGGCTGAAGGACTCCCCCCAATAGGTCCTGCTTGGGACACGAGGACAATGAACATCACCAGTCAGCGTCCCCACATTCTGTCTCGGTCTACCCATGAAAACAGCCTCCCATACTACAGAGTTCCTTATCTTAAGGCTAAAAATGACCAACATAAACCTCCCCTGAACACCGTGACCTTGGTCTCTGCAGGAAGTGACACAGCCTCGGGAGGCACTGGAAACCCCCCACATTAGGGGACATTTCTCAGTCTTAGGGGAGACTGTTGTCTTAACATTGTAATTGAAGTTTGCCTGTTTTCAGATTTATCTGAAAATGGAGTCACAGTGTCTTTTCCCTCCTGCGTCTTGTGTTCCGATGTCATTCATGAAGCTGGAGTTGAGTTTCAATGGGAATGGACATGACCTTGGAGATTGTGATCCAGTGCAAGGGAGCAGGACTTCTGGGTTTAAAAATTAGCATCAGGTCAGCTGCCTGTTCCTACTGTGGCCAAATTCTGGCTTCCCATTTTTCGGGGGACACAGTGTCTCCCGTCCCCCCTCAAGGACTCAGTTTCCCTGTGTCCGCACAGAGAACGGACAGCCCTCCCTCTGGCGTTCTTTGTGGGTGAGGACAGCTGAAGATTAGAGACGGACACTCTCCCTCCGAGTCCACACCTGCCCCCGTGGCCACCCGCCCAAATGGGACACCAGATCTCTCTTCTCGGAGTTTCCTACCACAGCTGACACTGGCCCTCTCTTCCTGAAGCACCTGCTCATGGTGCACTACGGATAGGGCGAGAGGACGCACGCTTATTAAAAGTCGGCTTTGTCTGAGTCAACAACACCGATGTTTTTAAGCTCCCAAATAGCCCGGCCATCCACAGATTACAAATCGGTGAGTTTGAAAGGTTAATTTGCAGCTTAGGCTTACTCAACAACCACGCACAGTGAAACACTGTCCATTTCGAAAGCCATTGCTCCGACGGTGATGACACAGAAATAGCTCAGAGGACTCCACTTTATGGCTTATTGAAAGGTTCTTACTTCGACTGTGTGTCTTGGAATGAGGTACACCAGCCTCTATGGCTGAGCCAACCAGCCAGTTCATTCTCAGAGGCGAGCAGCCAATCTGAGCTGAGCTTTCGGTGGGTCTGAACTTGAACTCCCCATTTGGGTGAGAAAGCCTTGGTTGCATGTATAGAAAACCACTGTAATGAATTTCTCCACTCACCCGCACCCCCACCCCAAACACACATGGAGGATAATGTACATTCTTACATAATCAAAGGCAGAAAGCATAGTATGGCCCACATACGAGACTAGACACAGAAGTCAGAAAGCTTTGGGGAACCCAGCAGGCTTCCCTTCCTGGCTGCGCCTCACCCACCTCATGTTCTCCGCAGCTCACCCTGCAGGCAAGTGCGCAACATACAGGGTGGTTGGGAGGCCTCCGAGGTCCACAGTCTCCATCCGAGCAGCCGTCCTGAGCAAAGAGTGCGTCTCAGCCTCCCGACACTCGCCCCTTCCTTCCCCTCCCCTACGGGCTGTAGGTTCTGATTTCAGGGCAACGTGGCTTATGAAGCAGCTCGGCACATTGCTCCCTGCTCCAAACACATGGGAACATTAGATGCCATATATAAACTATCCGCAAATATTTAGCTGAACTCCTAAGCCAGAAAGAAAATATGCAGAGGCCAGAAATAGAGAAGAAACCGAGATTCCTGAGCCTGTGGCCCAAACTGGGGCATGTGGACCAAACCCCAGCTACCCACGCCGGCTTACTGGACCCTAGCCCACCTCCAGAGGGGAGGCTCTGGGACACAAGCCCAAAAGCGGCAAGAAGAAAACAATGAGCATGAAGCAAAGACTTGTCCCTTCTGGGAACTGGGACTAGAAGGTCTCCACCCACTGGCCAGAAGCTCGCTGCCTACCCTAAGCCGTGGTGAAAACAGTCACTGATGAGAAACGAAAACCACCAAGGTGTGTGGGGGTTGGTCCTGGGTTCAAATAGAGCCACCCAGGGAATACAGAAACTCAGCTCAGGACTGGTGAGGTCTGTCGGGCCTGGACAGAGGCCAACCCGAAACGTCCCCAGAGGACACCTGCACCCCTCGGGCCATGCAGGGAAGGGAGTGTCCGCTGAAGACAGAGCCCGTGGAGAAGGATCTGGAACACAGAGGTGTGAGGCACACACCACCGCAAATGATAGTTTACAGATCGAAACAGGAAAGGACTCCAACCTACGGAACCATGCGAAGGGGGGGAGTCAGAAAGGTACTCACAGTAAGTAAGAGTATTTAATCCATGCGAGCATCTGAAGGAACCCGTCTATGTTGCAAAAGAACAATGAAGGAAAACACGTGGGAAAAACAACCAATTAGAAAACCTGGATATCAAAAATATAGCCATTAAAATTCTTTTTACTTTCTATAATAGTCGTCTTCACAGAAAACAAAAGAATTAGGAAGCTGGGAGTTAGAGGAATTCTAAAAGTATGTCTCTCGGGAGGATTAAGAGTAAGAAAATAGAAAGCATATGTTTAAAAATCTAGAAGCCCAAACAGGTCTATGAGAAAACATGGGTGGAAGAAAACACAGAGAATTGGGGGAAAGTGATTCTTGAAGTGTCAATGGCCAAAGTATATCTAGAAATGAACACAACGGCCAACATTTGTTTGGAAGGGTCTTAGTCAATAGGTATGTCCATGTTGCTTTCGCCCTTTCCACTGGTCTCACCTGGAACATGGGAGAGAAGGCCGGAGCTCCTTCCACCATGTTGTGAAGATGAAGTGACCTACAGGCCGCTGAAAAAGACTCACAGCAAGAGGCCAGGTCCCCGAGGGCACTGGGAGAGCCACTGTGGAAGCTGCCGTCTGCCTGATTCCATTAGTGGATGAGAAAAATGGTACCCGGACAAGTGTTAGCCACTGTTTTATGGCACACTTTATTACTTGTAGTTTACATCATCATTGCCCAATTAAAAACCTGCTTTTTGATGTATATTTTTGATGTATTGAGTATTTTCAGATATTCAGAAACGAAGAGAACTCCAGCCACAGCTCTTCATCGAAAGAATCACTAGAGGAGATATTTGGGTAAGAAAATTAAGTCAGAAGAAGCAGGAATCAGGAAGTAATGATTATTAAACACGCTGGTATACATGTTGGAAATGCTAAATCAGAACTGACTTTATACGGTAATGATCATGAGAATTGTTACTGTTCATCTTTTGTGCATTAAAATGAGTTACAACTAAAACATTGGACAATGACTGGGAATTTAGGGGAATGAGTGGGATTCCTAGTGAATGAAAGAACTATAAAGTCTTCATCTTGTTTGAGAAGAAACTAGAACCACCAATTGGCTTTAGACTTTGTTCAAAGAGATCAATTCAACTGTCAGGGTGACTGCAGCAGAATCGTCAGCGTTCCCCTTCCGTTCCTTCTCACCTTTGGCCTTTCACCTGCACACCTGCGAGAGCCATTCAAGTGAGCACACCTGGGCCATACAACAGTGACCAGAGAGCGGGGCTGCTGAGTGAAACCACAGCTACCTGCCGCCCGTTCCCCAGATGGCCGTGGTGGCAGCGACTTACAGAGAAGACGGGAATGTAAGCGATTCCTTTCTCCATCATTCAAGCGGTGCACAATTCTGGACAAGCCTCGCCACTCCTCTGCGCCGTATGCCCCCCCTCCTGTGATAGGTTAACGAACACGCCCCTGTATGAGTTGTGCAAGTGCTCCTCATTCAGAAGTGCTGTGTCTACTTCCAGTGATGGTGTTATTTTACATTCCAGTGGCTTTCCGGTGCTTTTTGAGAGGCTTTTTCAGAAAGGACACCTCCTTCCAGAATACAGCCAACTGTTCACCTTCGTACAGAATTTGCCCTTTCCTCGGGAGCGCCCCACACGATGGTGTACTTGGCCAAGTCACCCACACACGTGATAACAGAGAAGTCACTGGCAGGGAAGTGCTGGGATCCTCCAAAGGAGGGAGACCTCCTAAGGAGGAGGATAATCTGCTTAGGCCGAGGGAGTGAATCACAGGGAAAATGCGGGAAGCTCAGCTCCTGGCCAGGGCAGCACCGGGCGTGGCTGCTTGGCGCGCTGACCTGTCTGTTGTCTTGCTGTTTGACAAGGAGAAGCGCCCGGGATCCTCCTTCTTCCTTAGTTTTTCTGCTGACACATCCCTCAGTTAAAGTGACACAAATTCCACTCATTGTCTTGCAGATAATTGTCTTGAAAAAAAAGTAGCTTGTTTTATTTTTTATAATTTAAATCCTCCTAATCCTCTCTCTCTTGGCTGGGCGTGCCTCCTAGAACAGAAAAGCTGCCTGGCGCCGGCTGCTGTCCCTGTCAGCCAGGCTCATGGAAGACCCAAGTCGCTGGTCTTGCCTCTGACCTCACCAGGGAGCCTTGCGGAGGGTCCCTCTCTGCTGTCCAGCGACAGCAGCCTCAGTCAGCTCCCTGAACCCCTGGCTTCCCCTTTCAGGGTTTTCAAGGACTGTCTTTTCCTTCCTTTGTGGCTTTGCTCTCCTCTCCATCCCCGCTCACCCCCAGGGAAGACTGTGACAGGGTGTTGTAACTTCTCCCTTGACCTGGCTGCCCTTTCGCCGGTTGGATCAGGGACCCAGTTCTTATCTCTTGGCTCCCTGACAAAAATGCTCATCATTGCCTTTCAGTCTTCACGGCGGCAAGTCAAGAAGAGGCCTCCTACCAATTGGGCAGGTTATTTTGTGCCAGATTCCCATGGTCTCATTTCTACTGCTCCAACAACACTATTCACAGTCTCCCTCATATTTCAGAGGCGAAGAAGGTGAGGGTGGGCCCCCGCCCTTTAAACAACAAAATAAGACATCAGACAAAATGCACCCCCATTGATGCAACCCCGATGGATTGATTTCCTAACGTCTCTCTTTGAATAACTGTCCCCTTGTCAATTTGAAAACGAAAACGTCAACCAGTAGCTAACTCCAAGCACGTGCCAGGATTGCTTGCAAACACTTGACACCCTGACTCACTCACTTCTTGCTAAATAGTGGAAGATCAGCACTGCTGTCATTCTCACTGTAAAAACAGGGAAACTGAGACTCAGAGGGGTTAAATTCTAGTGGCCCCAGGGCTCAGAAGGTGAAGCCAGCCCGCTCCCCAACTCCCACAGTCAATCCCCACACTGTTGTCCGTGTCCCTGGGTCATTCGTGTGTGTTCTTCGGCTAATGTAGTGCACAGATGGGCTGGAGGAGAGCAAGACCAGCTTCTAGAAGGATGCTTAGGACCACGCCTCAGCAGTCACGGCTGCAGATGAAGACGCCGAGACCAGAGCGCTGGGGGCGGGGAAGGAGGTGAGGGTGGGGCGGGTTTGAGTGATGCTTTTGAAGCAGCTTCGAAGGTAAAGATGGGGAGAGGCCGGGGAACCAAAGATGATGGGTGCAGGTGGGCACAGGTCCGCTACAGCTGGTGTCTAATGAATACCTGCCTTACAGGAATCTGGGACTCAGTCATGATGAGAGCTGCCGCTCACTGAGCTTCATGATATGCCAGGGAATTTTTGCATGTAACTCACATGTTACGGCAGAGTTGAATAACAGGCCCGGGGCCTCACAGCTAGTAAGTGGCCAGGGTTCAAACCCAGGCAGCTGGAATTTCAAAGACATGCTCTTGACCACATGACATCATGGCAACCAGCTGACTTTTGTGCCTGTTGGGTTTCAATAGCTTCATGAACACATCAAGAGTGGTTCCCAATAGTCCATTAGGTTGAGAGGACCAAGTTCAAACAAAAGAAGAGGCAGCTGGATGGGTCCACGTGCTTTTCAACAATTACACGTGCAGAGGAGACACCCAGTTGGATGGGGCTGAAGGGAGGGCCCGTAGATTCAGCAGGGAGGAGTCTGCTCCCCACTCTCATCCCTCCTGGGGGCCTGGCACGGCTGTCTCAGGCCAACATGTAGGGACATTCTTTAACAGACTAGGAAGTTACTGAAGGAAATGCAGACTGTCTCTAAGAACATGAAAAATGATGTCCACAACCATGTCCAACAAGCACATGTGCTACCTACATAATACACACTTAAAACTAAAGCCACTTTAAATGGGTCTGCACAAGGCTAGTGAGAAAATAGCACACATCAGAGGGCCTGGATCTCACCATCACCTACTTCTCTATGATGTTTTGGTGCGGTGTGTCCATCAGAGTTCCCTCCAGATGCCAATTCTTCCAGGCTGTATGGGCATGTGTACGTAAAATGTATAATTCATTCTGATAGAAAGACAATTATTAATGTCAGCTGGGCAGAATGAATGCGGAATAAATATCTTTTAAAATAACCAGCTAAAGTCTAGAAATGTCTGCTATGGAAATGTCTACCGTGATGAAGCAAAGAGACCATTTAATTATCTTTGTCGACTATTCTCACATGGACTCTGACGGGGAAAATTATCACATGTTTAATGAACCTAATGGGATGTTCCTTCTCATACAAATGTTGTTCCTGCCTGTGTTGTAACAGTTTTCTCTTTGTCCTTGCACTGTGTTTATTAGTGCACTTTTCTTGTCTCCCACGCCCCTTTAAATTTACAAGCTCCTTGAGAATTGAGAGCCTCTTTGAGGACGGGAGATACAGTGGAAGAGGCGTGAGCTGTGGAAGTGGAGAGAACTTGCTACATCCGACTCGACCACTCCACACCGGCACGCTCCTGGGCAAGCCACGTACACTCACAGGACCCTGGCTTCCTACTTTGTAACAGGATAACCAGTGCCCAGCTCGGGGGTGGGCGGTGAGGACGAAATGAAATTATACAGGAGAAAGGACCCAGAAGCATTTTTCTTTTGAGTTTTCATTGGAATACACTTGGACTTGAATTTAATTCCAATGAGAAGAATCAAATTTAATGGTGGGTTGATTATAATTAGGTTTATCTATGGTGAGATCTCTTGGGTGGGTTTTGGAACATTTGTGAGCCCTTTCAAATTGTCGGCAATGTATTTGTCGGTGGGCACACATTCATATTTCTTCCGGGAGAAAGGCTTTCATCCTCGGGGGTGTGCATGATCACCTGGAACAAGGGGACATGTGAAGGACACTGTGGTGGTCACAAGGCCCCCTCACTCAGATTCCCCTTTAAGTCGGACTTACCACCCAACTGCTGGGAGTGTGGTGTCTATAAACAGCGCCCAGCTGTCACCCCCATAGCCAAGACCCTTCTGCCTTCTCAGGGACACGGAATCTTGTGGCCGAGCCAGGTGCCAATAAATACCTGCCCGCTCCTCCTTGACGTGGGGCGCTCTGATGCTGTTCTCCCTCCAGAGACCCCGGAGTTAGCGGAGGTATTTTTATACCGGCATCCGTGCTCACCTTCCTCCCCAACCCCTCACAAGTGTTGACTCCTAGTAAACGTCTCGCACCCTACATGTCCTGCTGGAATCTGCTTCTGGAGAACTCCACCACGAGAGAAAAAAAAAGAATCAGAAAAACATAAGATGGGGTGAGAGCAGTCCCGTCAAGGTAGGGCTGGTCATCACGGTCAAAGGCAGCA
>PVKM010051274.1:0-10507 GCA_004027735.1 Carollia perspicillata
GCCACCTGCCGCTATAAAAGCAGATGCTGATGTAAAGGAAAGTGGTTTATTTTCAGGTGCCAGCCACCTGGAAGATGGGGGACTCATGTCACAAAACCCATTTCCTGAGATGATGGGGGAGTCACATCTCAAAACCCATCACCACCTTCCAGTAGAGGCAGGTGTTTTATAAGGAGGGAGAGAGAAACGGAACAAAGAGATCAAGGTTGGGGTGGGGCAGGTTGAAAAATTCTCTGCGTGCCTTTGAGCACAGTTCATTCCCAGTGATGGTCCAATGTGCATCAACCTGGTTTAGGCACCCTGGTTTCACATCATCCAGACTTTACATCATCCAGGCTCCACAGCTGAAGGTCAGCAAATCTCCTGGAGCTGGGATGCCGGAAGGTCAGTGTCTGTATCTTTTGGAGTTAGTTCCTAGGATTCTTATACAAATGTGCTGTTTGTTTAAATGCTACGTATTAGCCGACTCAGCATTTACAGAAACAATGTCAAAAGAACAGTGGGGTGGGTTAGAATTCTACACTGTTACAATTTTCCACTGTTATACTAGTATCTCTTTGAGATTCTGATTTCAATTCCTTTGAAAAAAATACCTAGAAGTGGAATTGCCCAATCATGTAAGTGTTTCTATTTTTATTTTTTTTGAGAAACTGCTGCACTGTTTCTCCAAGAGGCTGCACAATTTTGCATTCCTACCAACAGTGCACAAGGGTTCCATTCTCTCCCAGCCTCTCCAACACTTGTTTTTTGCTTGAGGTGGTTTTGTGTCAAACGAGAGAGTGCACAAAAATCTCTTAGTCCGAGAGTCTGAAAAATGCTAAGAGTTTGGTAAAAGTTATTGTCACTGTTGGTCCCTCACCTACCACCTCCTACACCAGGAGTGGCTCCTCCAGCCTCATCCTGAAAGATCAGTCCCACCTCTGAGTTATGCCCGACCTTCAGGCAGAGCTTCCAAGCCCCACATCACTAAATGTTGTCACATTCACAGAATCCAGGAGACTCTGGTGACTAGAAAGAAGTTTCATAGAGTTCTGAACAGGAAGCAGCAGTGGCAGCTGATAATCTGTGACCTGAATATAGCCATCCATTATCTCACTGTGGTTTCTTGTTTCCCTGACAGAGGAAACGCCCACGACTTTCTTGAAGTTATTCTAAACACTCAGTTCCTTGTTTAGCTCTGGCAGGATAATGTTACCCCTGGGCACTCCTGTGCTTTGGGCCGTGGCCTGAGGCTTCCAGCTCAGCAGCCAGCGTGTGGGGTAAATGCCTCCCCTTCTAAGGGTCAAGGGAGGGGGATGGTGACAGGAGTTACCAAGAAAGAGGCCAACAGTATCTACAGGCATTGGAAGAGAAAAGAAAAACAAGTAAGAAAACTTCACTATTGTACAACATCCACTTTTTGTTCCTCTTTAAGAAACTAGCCAGGCAGAACTGACATGCTGGGCAAGGTTGTGTCACCAGTTCTTTCTCATCATCACTAGTTTGTATTACCCTCCATCTTCAGTGGCTTCTTTTTTGGTTCTAATCTCTTTTTTTTAGAGATTTTATTTATTTTTATTTTTAGAGAGAGGGGAAGGGAGGGAGAAAGAGAGGAAGAGAAACATTAATGTGTGAGAGATACATCAATCAGCTGCCTCTCACATGCCCCCGCCTGGAGACCCGGCCTGCAACCTAGGCACGTGCCCTGACTGGGGATCGAACTGGCGACCTTTCAGTTCACAGGCCCACACTCAATCCACTGAGCCACACCAGCCAGGGCTTTGGTTCTATTTTTATCAGAAAAGCAAATCTGTCCTCCTATTGGATCCACCTTCCAGGTGAGGAGGAGAGCCTGGGTCCAGGTCTCAGGTTTGAACAGAAAAGCCCTTTGACACGTGTTCATGCAAACCCCCGACTCCAGGAGGCCTCAGCCAAATTGCAAAGTGAGCAAAGTTTGCATTTGGCTTCTTCTCTCCCTGGCCTTCCCCACATCATCCCCCACCACCCCACCCGCCCAGCCTGCTATTACTAAAACATTTTATGATAGCAAATCATTTATCACTGCATCTGGGGAATCATTCCTTCTGAAAAATTAAGGATTTCATGTGTTACCTCTCTTAGGAGTACTTATATTTTAAAAGAGAATTCTTGAGATAATAATGTTTAAATCAAAGGATTACATCGCTCATGGGCATCTGGGGAACTACCACAGGGAGGCATTACGACTCTCTCTGGCCCCCTGGTGGCCATCACTTCTCTGTCAGTTCTAGGGAGGTAGATGGCACAGCATGACTCCAGTTTTGAAAGACTGGCTTTGGTTTGTTTTTCCTGCAGAGGAACAGAAAGATTGGAACTCCTGCAATTTGGTCAGAACAAAATGGGGAAGATGTAAAGGCAGGTGGCTGCAAAGCCTCCCAAAATGTGTTCAAACCTGCTCTCACAGTCTCAGAGCTTGTGCTCAGGGTCACTCAGGGCTTCTGAGACGCAGTAAAAGCAGTACCAGATCAGCAGGGATGAAACCACCCTTCTGAAGGGCCACCTCTGCCACCGCTAGTCAAGTCCTGAGCAGTCTTTAACCTCTCTAGGGCGCATTCTGGCCAATTGAGTATTCCAGGAGCAAAGAATACACATTGAGATGTTAACAGAGGTCCTCTCTGGGTGTGGAATTACAGGTGAATTTTGTTTTCTTCTTAGTGCCTGGATCAGTCAGGGTTTAGTCAGAGAGGCAGAACTACCAGGACTGACCAAGAGCAAGAGGTTTATTATAGGGATTTGACAGTATGCAATTGTAGGAGCTGGTTAAACAACTTGTGTGGCTGTTTTGTATGTTCTGGTGCTAGACCTGAAGTCCCGCAGGTAGTCCCGAAGAAGAAATAGACACGAAGTGTGGGAGAGCGAGGGCAGACTGGAATCCGCAAGAACGATATAGTGCTCACGAGGGTGCGCGGGGGCCTGCATCAGACTCCCGCTGCCTCCAAAACTCCCAGCTTCAGTGATGTGAGTGAACTGCAGACGGAGCTGGGTTCTTTGTCATGTAGCTAAACGGTCGTTTGGTCCAGGAGTTAAACTCTGAAGGATGAGATTCAAAGGTAGGAAATAAAGGAACTGTGGCCCAGTCGCTGTCTGTGACGACAGTGTGAGTCCGCAGATCTGAGAGAGCAGGTGTGAGCTGTAAGTGCATCTGACTCTGCACTGAACATTGGAGCATAAACGTGGCTGCTTTGCCCCTGCCTTCGAAATCCTGTGCAAATTCTTCTTTGTGGCCAACCCTAGCCCAGCAGCAGACAGGAAAGGAATTCTGAAGCGCATAGCTCCAGTTTAACTAAATTGACATAGTATAAATCTGCCGTGATTTCTTTCCTGTATTTGCCAAAACTTCTTTAATGAGCATGTATTACTGTCATAACCAGGAAAAAAACTTTGAAATGTTTCTAGAAGATTCGAATAGCAAATAAATATATGAAAGGTACTCAATTCACTAGTCATCAGAAAAATGCAAGTGAAAAGCATTACAGGACATCCCCACATATCCACCAGAATGGCTGCAATAAAAAAGACACTAAATGTTGGTGCGGACATACAGCAACCGGAACACTCATATGTTACCAGTGGGAGTAAAAATTGGTACAATTACTTTGGAAAACTGGCAACATCTACCAAAGTTGAACACATGCGTACCCTGTGATAAGTAATTACTTTCCTAGAAATACATATTGTGAGAATGGTCGGTGACATGGGCTATGAAAGAATTCACAAAGAAAAGAATGTGCAGAGAGTAACGGTTTTATTTTCACTTTGCCAAGGGAAGGAAAGGGCTAGGTGCGGAGAATGCACCAGCCCCAGCCCTGAGGGTCAGGGCTGTGAGCTTCTGTCGGTACTGGGGCGGCTGTAGAGCAGGACGTTTGAGTCAGGCTGCAGCGGGTTTCAGCGTTATCTTTGGGTGCAGGGTCTGCTCCTGTCCATCATTGTGGTCTGGCATGTCCTGTCTCACAAGTTCCCAGAGCCTCTGTGCCTTCAGGGCACTTCAGTAATGTTCTAGTCCTGAGGATTAAGGCTCATAAAACAATTAGGGTCAGTCATGCTTTATGGAGCCCAGCCAGCTCTGGGAAACAGGGCCTGAGCAAGTGGCTTTTGTCCTATTACATATATTCACCAAATGACATGTACAAGAATGTTCATAGAGGCACTATTTGTAACGACTAAAAACCAGAGACAATTTAAATGTCCACCAACAATAGGATGAATAGATAAATTATAGTGAATTCACACAATGGAGTACTATACAGCAATGGGGATAAATAACCTATACTATATACAACAATAGGATGAATATTACAAATATAGTATTAAGGGTAAGAAGCCAGACTCAAAAGAATACATGCTTATTATTCCATTTATATCAAGTTCAAAAATAGGAAAAATTAACCTACACTTTTAATCTATGAATAGAGATTACCCTTGAGAGATCAGTGACTGGGAGAAATCCAGACGGGGCTTCTGAGGTGTTAGTGACGTTCTTCTTTTTCTTTTAGGTGTTGGTTATATGAGGGTGTTTGCCTTTTGAAATTTTATAGAGCTGTATATTTATGATTTGTACATTTTTTGGTATATGTTATACTTCCACACAAAAGTTAAAAGAAAATAATTACTAATCCCTGGTATAAGGAACTAATGATAACCACTTTTCTTTATCCTTTACAGGGCTTGCGGGGGGGGGGCGGTAAAAAAAACCCAAGGAATACCCCAAGGATGGGGCAAAAGTAGGTTTATAGTTGTGACTACACAAAACACAGGGTTTATTCTTGTATTGTATTATTTTCCATATGAATAGCTAGAAACCTGTTTTGCCCTGCCCTGCATGTAGACATAGCAATAAAGAGAGAATAGAATATTTGATGTGGGTGGGGGCGGCAGAAGAGGGTAAAGGGGATAAATGGTGATGGAAGGAGTCTTGACTTGGGGTGATGAACACACAATACAATACACAGATGGTACGTTATAGAAATGTACACCTGAAGCCTGCATAATTTTATTAACCAATGTCACCCCAATAAATTCAGCAAAAAAAAAAAAATCACCACTTTATAGTATCTTTTTCCTTTTTTTTCTTAGAGAGAATGTGTGTGAGCATGCGTCTGGCAGGGCAGGTGCTGGTCAGTGGGAGATGAGAGGACAGACAGGTTTCCTGCGTCCCTGTTAGCTTCTGTCACGGTCTGCCTTGACATGGCAAGCATTTGCTCCGCCTGCCGGCTCAGACAAGGTCTCACGACCAGACAGGGAAATGTTACTGTTCCCAAAGTCAGTCCCTTCATTGGCTGTGGATGATTCTCCAGCCCCTTGAAGTCTGGCTGGACCAGATAACAGGAGCTCCCATGAGCTCCAGAAGTGCCGTTGAACCAGGTCCTGCTCTGCTTCCCCCGTTCCCACGACACAGACATTCGACCTCCCCTGTGAGTTCCTTTGTCCCCACAGCTTCTCTCCTCACCAGCAGCCATGAGAAAGACCAGGATTACGAATTCAGCAAGGGCTTCAGTGGCAGTCGCAGGACAGTAGTCGCAGCATTAATTTTGCTCTGATGCAGGGTGATAACATGTCTGCGCTTTGGGGCTCATTGGGGCAGTTGGTTCTTCATTGACTCCAACACCAGCAACTGCACCTGCTGGAGAGGGAAGGAACCCACATCTCTTAAATATCTACACCAGAGCAGAGGCTGAGGATCTCAGAGGAATCTGTTCCTGATGACACCACTGGGGAGAATTAATTGAGTGCCTACCGTGTGCTTGACCTGATGCTCCCAGCATGGCATCTGAGCCTCCTGAAGACTTGGAGCCAGGAGCAGAGGGCTCAGGACTCAGCCAAGAGCAGATTCCCAGAGCTAGAGGTCTTCAGGCATAAGAGAAACCTGAATAAATGACATTGGGTGACTCGTTTTCCCTCTTCCTGGAAGCCAACCAACCTGATTTTCTTCTATTAAGTTAAAATAAACACCACACACTTGTATATGAAGAATAGTCTGGAAGGACAAAAATAGGGGTTATTTTGAGTGGTGGATTGGTGTTGATACTTCTGTCTTCCTTGTACTTTTTAAAGCAGCATGTGTCAAACTGAAGTACACGACCTTTGGAGACACTTAGGATCAAATCTCAGCTTTGCCCCTTACTAGTTATGTGAGTTTGGGCAAGTTACTTCACCTGTATGAATTTTAATTTTTGTATCTGTAACTTTAATGTTATCTGCAGATGAAAATAAACCTAGTCTATAGAGATATTAGGAAGTTTGAATAAAACGATCCACTGAAGCCCTGGCCGGGTGGCTCAGTTGGTTGGGGCGTAGTCCGAGCACTAAAAGATTGCAGGTTCAATTCCCAGGCAGGCACGTATCTAGGTTTGGAGTTCAATCCCTGGTCAGGGCACATGCAGGAGGCAACTGATTGATGTTTCTGTCTTTATTTCTCTCTATCTCCCTCTCTCAATCTCTCTCTAAAATCAATAAACATATCCTCATGTGAGGATTTAGAAAATGTGATGCATGTTAAATGTTTTAATATAGTGTCTTAGCTCAAGAAAATGCTCCATAAATGGGAGCTGTTATTGTTAGATTCCTATATAGTTTTATTTTTTCAATGAACACATATTTTTTAATAAAAACAAAGATTGTTTTAGAAAGAAAAATAAGGACAGCCCTGAAGATGACGGGGTTTGTAAGAGAACATTCGGAGCTTTAGGGGGACGTGGGCAGAAGTAGGAAGGGGCTTAGCCACGGTGCGGCAGCCACAACGTCGATTGTGAGTCCTTTTTTTTTTTTTTTTTTTTTTGCCTCCAGCTGCGGAGCCATCTCTTGAGGCTCTGGGATACTGGCCCCTGCACCCTCAGCTCAGGCACAAGAGCAGTTGTCCCAGTTAGCTCTACCCTGGCACCACCTCTAATGCTCAGGGAACCTTGGGGCACGCTGGCCACCAGAGCAGCTTTCACCACGATCTGGGGCCAAGGTGACCTGAAAGCGCAGCGCCAGGCTGGAACCGCCTGCTCTCCTGTCCTGACATGCTGTGCCTGTGAGCGCTGCTCTGAAAGCTTCTCGAGGCTGGCCCCTGACCACGCTTCTCTTTAGTCGCTGAGGACTGGGATGCATTTGACTTTTAGTAAGACATTCACCGCCATGACATCATCAAGATAGCTCTAGAAAAGGGACACGGTTCTTGGGGGGGTGGGGGGGCGTTGTTCCCCCTGTCCTGGGGTTGCTGTTTTCCCTTTAAGAGGATGCTGGCTCTGGCTCTCCACGACCGACCGGCACTCAACACACTCCAGGGTTCTGCCTTTTTGTCAGTGAGCTTGCCTCCTACAACCACGGCTGGGGCACACATTCTCCCATATTTGGGAGTAAGCCGGAGACTCAGCCGCATGTGGGTTTCTGTTTAAAATTCCAAAGCCAGCAGGGCGTATATTATCCATTTCCTCAAACCCAACATGCTGTAAAGCATGAGTCAGAGTCGGGTAAGCTTCTTCCCCAGGGAAGTTGTGTCAGTCGGGTAGTGGATGTAATTAAACAAGGATAACGTTGCTGGCATTAGCTTCAGATTAATGCAGGGAAAACAAAATCTCCATTTTGGGTTTCCAATGTTCCTGCCAAGAGAAGACAGCTTCCCGGAGTGTCCCTGATCAGAGAGGGCAGTGCAATGTTAATGTAATTCGAGTGGCACAGGAGACCCCTTGATGAATAGTCTCCTTCCACATGAATGAATAATGCACATATTAGGGCCCTTGAGGGGGACACGTGTATTCTGTGTATTTATAAGGTGCTTGTGTGAGAGGCGTTACAAGTTAGAAAATATTAATGAGGGTTATTTTATCTGATCTAGCCATCATCACCCAGGGCCAGGTGGTTGCTGGGAGGACAGACTCCGGGCCAGAAACATCTGATAAACCCTGGGGTGGATGCTGGGCTCACCCTTTCATACCAAGGGGTCTTTTGGGAGGTTGCTGCAGGAGGCCAGGAAGCAGTAGTAAGGCCCTGCACTCCAGAAGGCTGCGGGGAAAGGGTGCCAGGAGTGAAGTTAGGAAAACAGTGGTAGGTGTAGAGGGCATGGAAAGCCCAGGTTTCCACTGCACACTTCAGCCTAGACAATCCCTGTCCACAATCATGGAAATCACAGAAAGAAAGTTAACTTTGGAAAGGCCATTTAGTTCATCCTCTCCTCAGAGAAGAGTCCATTGAGGACCACCCAGAGAGAGAGGTTTAGTAAATCGCCCAGATCACCCAGCAATTTAATGGCAGAATTCAGACTTAAATGTCCTCTTTTCATCTTTCTACCAAGCTGCTGCCGGGGGAAGTTTCCAGGAATGACCGGAGCTAACCCCAGTGGCCCATCCTGCAAATACGTACTTGGTCCTGCCTTTTCAAATACAGCCTCTCCTCAGGGAGTGGGAGGCCCATCGGAGAGGGTCTCTTCTCCTGCCACTCAGGTCCCTCCCAGCTTCAATGGCACAAGTGATTTCCAAATGTACATTTTCTTAACTCTAGTACAAAGGGCACTAAATTTTATATAACTGAAATTTCAAGCTTATTGCTAACAAGGACAGCTTCTGGGTTAAAGGAACATAGATTTGCGAATATTCCTTTAACTCTGTGATAAAACACTCCTCCCCACCTCCCTTGCCCGGCACCAGCTTCCACTTGGGCAAAGTATTTGAAATATATTTAATTTTGGGGGGGCGGCATTTCTTTCTGTTTTTTTTTTTTTTCGAGTGCTCCTTCTGATATAACTCAAAGCATTTTGTTTTTCTTGAATGTGAGATTGTGTTCTTTCTGCCCAAATAGGATGGAAAAGACTTTTCCAAATAAGGAAGTTTTGCTGCCGTGTGTGTAGCTCAGGCAGTCGCAGTTGCCGGAGACCTAACTTAGTCAAACACAGTAGCTCTCCTAAGCCAGGAAGCACTTGCAGACTCATTAGCACTTGCACAGCTGAAGCACCGGGGGCCAGGGGCGCTGACAGCAAGTAGTTGTGACGACCAGGGACATCCAAAAAATTTGTACAGCAGGCGACGCTGGGTTTGGGCACACCCCTGCTCTCCACATTCCCTCCTTCCCAGCCCCTGGGTATCTGCTCTCTCCTCAGAACAGAGTGGGGATGCTCTGATTCTTCGGATTCTGACAGAGTCGAATGAAAATTTTAGCTCTCCACATATAATCTGTGTGACCTTCAGTAAGTTACTTAATGTTTTGAGCCTTTTTCCTTTCTTTTAAAGTTATAATAATAGTGTTCATCTCGTGGACTTGTTATGAGGAGTAAAGGATCTAATTAATGTAACGTGTGTAGTATACTCTAAATTCCTCTTTTTAGGCTCGAAAATTCCTCCTTTTCCATCCCTCTTTTAGCGCTTCTTCCACTGTCAGGACAACTTAGTTTGAGCCACTGTGCTTCACCAGGGGTGAGGAGGAAGGTGTGATTATTAAAGAAATTTGTGCTAAGGAGTGAGGGTGGCCAGTGTTCCATAAGAGTCTACAGAGGTCTGGAAATTTGATAAATAAGATTATTCTTTTTCTTTTTAGACAGAAGAATGCTAATCATCTTGTTTTATTTTTTAAAAACTGTTAAAAACATACTCTTTCAGACTGCTGACTTCAGGTCATAACATAGTGAGAATCTTTGACAGAAGTTTCTTACCTGAAAAACAAAGGCCTATTCCCAAGGCCGCACACAAACAGAACAACGGTTCACCCCGGACCAAGTAGACCTTTAGATGACGTTGGTGTAAAATGGTGGAATCACTTAGGAAAACAATCTGGCAGTTTCTCAAAAGGGTGAACATAGAGCTAACATGTGTCCCAGTCATTTCCCTCCTAGGTAATCCCAAGAGAAATGAAAACCTATGTTCACACATATCCTTTTACATTAATGTTCATAGCAGCATTATTCACAATAGCTAAAAAGCGGAAACAACCCAAATGCCTATCAGCTGAGGGATGGATAAACCAACATGGTACAGTGGGATTTTATTCAGCCCTAAAAGGGAGCCAGGTACCGACACACGCTATAGCACAGATGAACCTCAAAAACATTATGCTAAATGAAAGAAGTCTGACACAAAAGGCCACAATAGATGATGCCATTGATACGAAATTTCCAGAATAGGTAAGTTCATACAAACAAAACAGGATGGAGGAGAAAAGAGTCGTATTGTCAGTGGGTATGAGGTTTCTATTTGGGGTGATAAAAATGTGCTAAGATGGATTGCCGTGATGGCTGCACAACTCTGTTAATATACGGAGAACCATTGAGTGTGCACTTTAAATGGGTAAATCACATAGCACGTGAACTGTAGTTCAATAAAGCTGTTACATATACATACATAAAAATAGCCGTGAGCACAGTACTTGTTACCTTGTATGTACTTACAAGTTGTTTGTTTAGAAGGATACAGGTCTCCCGAGGTCCGGAATGTGGCCCTGGTAACCCCTGTGGCGATCCTGGTGAGTAGCCACTGTTGAATCCAGGCGTGGGTGAGAGGAGCCAGGGCGAGAACCTCACAAG
>PVKM010051275.1:0-10506 GCA_004027735.1 Carollia perspicillata
CAGCTGTGCTACACAGCTCAGAGCAGAGTTTGATCCTTACATACAGTCTCTGCAAAACATCCTTCGGATTTTAAAGGTTGAGAGTTTTTTAAGAAACTAGTTTTATTGGCTCTTGAGACCTGGAATAAAGCAGCGTCATTTACCAATGGCCTTGCTTTGCGTTCGCGGTCAGTTTGGTGGGACCGCGGTCAGACTGGGTCAGCTCACTTGATCGAACCATCCAAATATGTGTCAGACTCTGCGCTAGTGACTGGGGACACAAGGAAGGCTGAGCCAGCACTGACAGTCTGCAGCATGACTCAGAGCTGGAAAGAAGTGGTTTCAGCACAAAGGTGCTGGGGGCTCCCTCTGCAAGGGGCCTGGACGAGGTGTGTGTGGGGGGGTCGGTGGGGGGGAGGGAGCACAGAGCATAGAGAAGTTCCGGCCAAGCCAGTGTCCCTCACCAAGCCTCGGTGTTTGGGCTGCAGCCATCCCTGGGACCCGAAATAGCGAGTTCAGATTGTTTCAGGGTCCATGATTCCATGGCGTTTGGACCACTGCAGCCACGTCAAGACTACAGGTCAGCGAGGTTGGCTCCACAGAAGCACCGAGGCTCACGGGCAGCAGAATGGGACTCCTTACCTGTACAGCTGCCTGACAGCCTGAGATAGGCCCAGATCACCTTAACCTGAGATGTGTCCAAGGCTAGAAATGTGCTCGAACTCCAGAAGTCAGGAGTCTCCTTTCCTTTACCTGTTGCCAGCATGCTTTTAGGTGAGGCTGCCTTAACTTCTTCAGCCTAAGTTTAGTCTTGCGTGAGCATCAACTCCCCATTTTCCGCATGCTTTTTTTTTTAGTGGAGTTATTTAAGCTCGAATTTCCCCTATGTGGATATGTGCTTCAGAAGTGACCTAAATGAACAGGGCAGCTTTTAAAAATCAATGGCTGTCCACTCAGCCTTGGCCAGTGTTCAGTACCCCGCTTCCCACTTAGCACTCCTGGTCTCCCAGCGGAGGGTATCAGAGGAGCTCTTCCAGTCGTCACCCAGAACCCTTTTGAAGACCATGATGCCTTCCCCCTACACATTCTCCCTTACCCCTCCGAACTCCGGACACTCCCGTGTCCGTGTTCCCTTGAAACATCACACTGTCCACCACATATGTTATGACAACATTCAAATTAGATATAGTGTAGTATGAATTATGGCCGTGCTATTGTACCACGATGGTTTGTTCCTGCGTGTGTCTCTGAGCCCTCCCCTCCGTCAGTGGTTCGTGACCTATCTCTTTTACTATGTCCACAACTGCGGCGTCTAAATAGTGCCTGGTATATTACAAATGTTCAATAAACATTAATCTCCGAAAAAGGGGGTCCCTTTTTCATTTTTTTAAAAATGTAGTTTTGGATACTTTTGGTTTCTCTTAGGAAAAGAATCATGAGGCGATTTTTAACCGTATCTGCCTGTTTTTGACTATTCTTGACTAATGTTTGTGTGCCCTCCCCCGTCCCTCTCCGCCCGCATGGTGACGCACCATCGGACAGTGCCGCCAGTCCGGTCAACTGCCAGTGGGACTCCTTCGGCCCTTGGTCAGAATGCAATGGTTGCACGAAGTCTCAGGTAGGATCACGCAGAAAATTTGTGTTTCTTGCTTATGTGCTGGAACAGCTCAGGTATAGGCAGACTGGCATTAACTTTTGAATGCTATTTATGTTCCTTGAAATTACAATCAGTGGTTTTAAAGGAAAAGAAGTATAATTTGTGTAATAATTAATTTTGCAATGAAGTAATTTTTGCACTCTAGTTTTTTCTCGCAGAACTTTTATGCATTTTATATTCGAGCCCAGAAATATACATAGGACAAAAATTAAAAGCAACTCACTAAATCCTGAGCTACTAGAGAAATAAGAAGAGCATGAAATGGAATTAGCAGATAATTCAAAATCTATTTCATGTTTACTGGCTTCGATTTTTTCCCTTTTTCAAAAAGTTTTCATCTGTAATGAAATGACTTTGGAAATGATGTACATTTGTATGACACCCATAAGTACAGTGTTTGGAGTCGCAGTCAGGTACATCGAATTACATTAATAGTCAATATGAATGTCAACACTTCAGCTATAATTGTTAAACAATTGTATTGATTTTAGAGAGAGAGAGAAACATCGATTTCTTGTTCCACATATTTAAGCACTCATTGGTTGAGTTTTCACATGAGCCCTGACCTGGCATTGAACCCGCGAACTTGGCGTATGGGGATGAGCTCTCCACCAATTGACCTGACCAGCCAGGGCTGAGGCAGTAGTGTCTGTTACAGGGCAAACAACTTCAAGAAAGTGACCGTCAGACAAAAAGAGACTGACCCATAGTTTCAGACAAGGCGAATCCCAGGAGGGTATGTGAGAACAGCCGCTGCTTCAGCCAAGGGTTTCTGGCATAACCAATGACAAGGCTGCCAAGGCTGTTCCATCCCGGCGCCAGAACCAGCCACACCTGCTGCTGCAGCAGGCGCACCAGTGAATCTGGCAGCAGCAGCAGCGCCTCTGCTGACTGCACTCGTCCGAAACTCCCTTTGGTTTGGCTGCGACACACCATTCGGGCCCCGTTAAATACCGAGAGCCCGCTCCGGTCCTTTCCTTTGGTTGAGATAACGAACACTGATGCAGAAACTGGTCTGGGTGCCACTCGGGATCCAGCTGGGACCAGAGCTGGGCTGCAGGCAAGCTTGGCACAGGCGACGGGGCTTCCTCTCCTGCTTTCTCTCATCCTGGGAGGTGGTGGCTTCATTTTTTTCTTCATATTTCAAATAAACACTAACAAGTAGCAAAGTTACTGCCTTGCTTTGCCTGACAAATAAATAGTGAATGACCATGAAAAATCAACCATTTTGCAATGTTTTAACGTTTAATTCTTAAGTAACACAAATAAAATACCAGACCTGATCTGGAGATGATAGAGTACTTCTAAAAATACCCACTTTTTCTCTTGTTATAAATTATTTATTGGAGAAAAAACAGAAAAGTATAGATAAAGAAAATACAACTTATAATTCCACCATTTAGAAGAAACCAATATACCAGAATTTTGATATTTATTTCTCTCATATTATTTTCTTTGTTAGTTTATGATTTATAAAAACAGGATTATTTGACCATAGTTTTGTGCTCTACCATTTTAACCTGACATATTATTAGCAAGAATTTTAACACCTGTATTACATTCCCTTATATAAATACACCAAACTTATCTATCTACTACCTATTGTTTGAGATTTAGATTATTTACATTTTTGGTTATTATAAAAAACTTTAATAAACATTTTTTAAATATGTTATTTATTTAATAGAGAGGGTAAGGGAGAGAGAAAGAGAGGGAGAGAAACATCAATGTGTGGTTGTCCCTTGTGCGCCCCCCACCAGAGACCTGGCCCACAACCCAGGCATGTGCCCTGACTGAAAATTGAACCAGAGACCCTTTGCTTCACAGTCTGGTGCTCAATCCACTGAGCTACACCAGCCGGGGCTAATAAACATTTTTATACATAGTTATATATTCTCTTTTCTGATAATTTTATTAGGCTAAATTCTAAAACTATAATGTTTGTTTTAAAGTTTCTGAGTATTTGAATGCTTAAATATTTTTATAGAAATATATTGGCATGTAACATTATAATAGTTTCAGATGCACAACATTAGTTGATATGTGTAAAATATTTTAGAGTTGATTCTGTTTGGATAAACTGTGTGTTTAAATTTTATTTTTTAATTATGAGAACAGCAGAGACATATCCCAGAAGATAATTTTGAAGCATCATCATAATCACCATTTTCATAAGTGCATGTATTTAGTACCTTCATGAGTGTTAGTCACAAAGTAAGTCACACAAATGCAGAGTGTGGCTCCTGGGAAATATAACAGATGACAACTCTGGTTACAGGCTGAAAAGTACATGAATGACAAGGCAAACATCGAACAAAACTAACCGTAGACAACATTTGTATAATTTAGGAAAGAACGCTGAAGAAAAGTAGATGGAAAATATTTTTCATGTTAGTGATTTTTTTCCCTTTGAGCGAGGGTCATCATGCAATGGATTCATCCCTGGTTTATAAAATCAAAATTTTCATTGAGAAAGAGGCAAGTGAAAATGAAAAAGGGGTCATAAGGTCAGAATTTGACCGGTGAGAATGGGATGCTGGGAACAGGCAGTCATGAAAGTGGTGCTGGTAGATGGTGAGGAAAATATCACATGTACAACAACACAATCTGTGCTTCGGAGCTTCAGAGAACGTCAAACTAATGAGCCAAACGTGAGAGGTGTCTTCATCCATTAAATACAGAAACTAAAAACGTATCAAGAAAGTGGTACCGAGGTCCATTCCCCACCGAAAAATGCCAGAGCCGTGCCCAAGCTGATGGAAAACTGCTCGGAGTTGGAATCGTACGCCTGTGACCCTTCGTCCCCACTTCTGACCCAGTTTAAGATGGACGAATAGATTCAACCCCTCTCATCTTCCCTGTTGGCCTTTGCTCGCAGTTTAAATTCTCTGGAACCTCAGATGTAGTTCATTTTTATTAATAGGGAAGAGCTGAGCAGAAAAGATGTGCCTTTCATTGCCTTTGTGGTGCAGGAAGGATTTTGTAGCTCTTTCTTTTGCTTAAACACCAAATACATTTTAATGCTGACGAGTGCATTTAAGTGTGACTTGTTTCTCACTTGGCTTGATGATGTCCTCAATTTCCCCTACTTTCCCCCACAGAGGTTTACTTTTAACATGTTTTTCCATTTCCGAAGTCAATGACTTCGATTATTTTATAAAATTTCTTTGTAGATGTAGCTTCACCTTTGGACTACTTAGGCTTCTCTTAACGTCTTTCTGGATTGTTCGGCCTTGTCTTCCCTTCTTGAAAGGGGTTAACATTTACCTCAATCAATGGCCACCACTTTTCTAAAGTTTTGCATAAACTGCACTTCATCTCAACCCCCTTCCCAATGCCATTCCCTGCTCTCCAGCCAAATTCATTGTCGCTTTTCTAGTTAGCTTTTGACACATAGCTTTGGCAAAAATTAGTCATTCTCTGTTACAGTCTATTTGCATATATGTTTCCCCAGCTAACACTTTCAGGTTACTTTCTTAAAGGCTCACTAATATATTTTTTTACTACTCATTCCTCACAGTAAATGTATATAGTAAATAAATATATAGCAAATACATATAGTAAATTTATATACAGCTTATAATAATAACCCAAATGTCACTGGATTCAAGGACGAATGGGTCTGTGGGCTCACTGCTTTAGAGATTTAACTTCTGCAGACGTGGGAAATGTTTCCCAAACACTGCTTCTCCAATCGTATGAGTTTTTCTCAGATTTTATTTCTCAGATGAAGGAGCCTGTTTTTTGTTTAGACTCGCAGGCGGACAGTTGCGGTGTACGGGCAGTTTGACGGCCAGCCTTGTGCGGGGACTGCTTTTCAGACACAAGCGTGTGAACCCACGCAAGGATGTCCGGTGGAAGAGGGATGTGGAGAGCGTTTCCGGTGTTTTTCAGGTATTTGTTTCCATCGGTTTAGCATGCAAAGTGGAAACTCAAATGTTATTTGTTTAATTTACTCAGTATATATTTGTTGAATTTTACTGAATTATATTGACCTGTAAGTTAATTTTCCCTAAGAATCAGTTGTCACACTCAACTATTATTCTTTCAAAATCAAGGGGAAGCGTATGGTAATAAAAGCAGGGATACCCTTTGCCTTTTGAAGAGAAATATGACTCCTGACAGACCTAAACAGTACTTGAGATTGCCTTTTTGGTGAAGATCTGGCTTGAGCACCGTGACTGGGCAAAAATGATGTTACAACCAAAATTGTAATGTTCATAAGAAAAGTAACTGTAATAGCTAATCGAGGAACAATACAGGTCACCCCAATGCATGGGTGATTGAGACATAGTTTGTCCATTTTTTGATTTATTGTCTATGATGCATTTGTGCAATCAAATTAATTCAACAACCTTTAGCAAACATTTATTAGTCTTGCTATATCCAGATATACTGAGGAGGGCTGTGGATTTAGAAACGAAACATATAACCTCTTCCCTAAAAAATAATTAAAGTATCATGAAAAGAACACTACATAAATAATCTCTGTGTTGGAAGTGCACTTCAGCAATACCTGTCAAACTCCTCTTTTACTTTCAAAACCCAAATGAAATGACACCCGCTTTGGCAACCCTTCCCTAAACCTTAACTGATAAAGCTAATCAACAAACACTTCTCTGTGTTCCCTACATACCTTGTCCCATCTGTATTCTGGAGGATTTGTAGGTCTGGAAGTCTCTTGGCAGATGGTGAACTCTGAAGACATAGAGGGTGAGGCAAAAGTAGGTTTACAGTTGTGGGTATGCAAAATACGGAGCTGATGCTTGTGTTATTATTTATTATATTTTCCATATGAACAACTGTAAAGCTCCCTTTGCCCCACTCTGTATTTTATGGGATTTTTGCACCTGGAGTGCCCGGTGCATAGTTGGCTCTCAACAAAGGTTTGCTGCATTGGATTGAGTGACGGCAGAGTGGGGTGCATGCCGTACTATCAGGACAGGGCGCGCAGTGCCTGCCGACTCTGAGGACGGGAGGAAGCACATGCATGGTAGCCTGTGGGAAGGGGTGGCTTCTGAGAGCAGACCATGTGTCATTTGATTCTTGAAGACAAGTGGGTCATAGGTAGGGCAAACCCATCTAGGCTGAGGGAGTGTAAGTGCAGGGTCAATGGCAATGACAGAAGGCCTGGCCTTTATTCATGGAAGTGATCCAATAAGACCAGGGCATGGGGAGCAGGCAGGATGTCTGGAGACGACGCTGGAGAGGTAGCTGGGGGCTGGGTGGTTTGCCCTGCAGTGTTCCCTCGGAACCCTGCGCTTACGTCTACGGCGACAATGATGGTGTTGAATGGCGGTGATCTGTGTCTTCATCGTCTCCCTGTTACGTTGTAAAGGACATTGAAATCCTGACAAATACCTGTTCTGTTCATATTTGTATCCCCACACGCAGAAGAGAGTCTTGCACAGAGTAGGTGCTAAAGAAAAGCACCTACTCTGTGCTCTCAAAGCTGGCTCATCCACATCACCAAGACGAGCAGGATTTGTCGGTGATTCCAGAACAGAAACCGAAAGTTGAAGGGCAGGAGGTCACACTCCCTTCCCAGTGGTTGGCACTGTATGATTTGGGAGCGTTCAGACAGACTGCCTGCTGCTCATGAGATAAAGCCTGGAATGGGAATTCAGGGTTGAATTTTGATGTTGCGTCTGGCCAAGGCGAGAATCAGTTTTGAGTGTTGCAAAATGAGCACGGATATAATCACCAGTTTTCCCCTGGACGTGCTGAAGATTTAGGTCAAATTCACATTAGCAGGCCAGTACGGTGCTGGGGATGGGAGGCAAACCTTTCTGATCCCATGTGGTGGTTCCTTTCTTCCCTCTTTCATTTTCGTGTGGCGGCCTTCCTCGTGGGCAGGTCAGTGCATCAGCAAATCCTTGGTTTGCAATGGCGACTCTGACTGCGAAGAAGACAGCGCTGACGAAGACAGGTGCGAGGACACGGAGAGCAGACGTTCCTGTGACCTTGATAAACCTCCTCCCAACATAGAGCTTACTGGAAACGGGTAAGGTGCTGGGCAACCTCCTGTGCACATTGGTGGGTTATAAGTCTTCATTTGGTTTTCTTTTATTTATTTGTTTTTTTGTAAATCTAATAGCAAATCATCTGATAGTCAAGTCTTTGGCTCAGAGCTCTTGGCCACATCCTGAAATCCCTTTTAGTTCCTATCTGTGTACCTGTAAATATATGTGCGCACACACACACACACACACACACACACACACACATATACCATATATATATGGTAAAATATCTAGTGACCAATTGTCCCTGGACTGTCCTGGTTTTAGCACTGAAAGTCCTGCATCTAGGGAAACATCACAGACCCTGGACAAACCCGAATAGTTGGTCATGCTGTGGGAGGGAGGATGGGAGGGGGAGGGAAAAAGAGACAGAGAGAGAGAGCACTGATTCCGTGAAGTAGGGCTACTCAAGAGGATGAAGACAGTAGCATGAGAGCAGGGAAAGGGGCGATGTGTGTTGGGGATATTCAGGCTGAAAAGTAATTGCTCAAACTAGCTGAGAAATTTCCTTTACAGGTGAAGTTGGGACTAAAAGAATTCTGAAGAATTTTTAAGGGTCAGAAATCCAAGTTAAAATTTCAAGGCTTTAAAATAATCTATTATAGAATAATAGACACAATTTTTTTCCTATGATACTTTAAAATTCATTCCCAGAGAAAGGATAAAATTATTCTAAAGGATCTACCAGTCAACCTGCTAAGAGACAATCAGTTGAAATTCTCTGTAGAAAGCTCTCTCTCTCTGAGTAATCTTAATTGTATTGGTTTTCTCTCCAAATTGAATTTAAAGCCAGCTGCTGCCATAGATACAAAAGGGCCGTGTGTTGCCCAAACATGTTCTCACACTGCAAAGATGTTGGCTTTTCCCAGATGTCAGCTTTAGCTCTTACACCAAGCAAGGGAGGCTAGGTAATGAATGGTGGGCACTGGGATGCTGTTCCTGTCATCTGCGCTCTAACACATCCTTAACTGTGATGTATTTCTAGAGTTTTCTGATGATGCCTTTTGCAGCAAGTGCTATTTCTGATTTTAGCCATCTTTTCTTCCTTAAAAAAACCCCAAAACAACAGTTACAATGCCCTCACCGGCCAGTTCAGGAACAGAGTCATCAACACGAAGAGTTTCGGTGGCCAGTGCAGAAAGGTGTTCAGTGGGGACGGAAGAGATTACTACAGACTGAGTGCGAACGTCCTCTCCTATGCATTCCAGGTACTTCGTGACGTCGATTTTACTTATTTCTAGCCCTGGACTTGCTGCTAGAGATCATTGTTGTGTGACGTTCATTTTTTTGGTGTTTGTGGAGAATTTAGCTGGGCCTACTATGTGGTCATTCTTATAAATATTTCATATGGACTTAAAAATAACACATACTCTGTAACTCTGGAGTACAGGGTGATGGTACTTTCAGCTTGTGCCGTGTACGCCGAAATGGCGATTTGCCTCATTTTCATTTCGCCTCTGCTCCACGTGGGCCTGGGACCTCGTGGTCTGACCCTGCATGGGTGTCAACACTCCGGTCCCTGGCCGTGCCTGGTCTGACCGTTTCCTTAGAATTGCCACAGTGTCCCTTAAAAATGCTTATATTTTTAACTTGTGAAATAGTTCATACATATACAAAAGAGTGTGAATAACATGCACATGCAGTTGAAACAACTAATAAAACGAATACCCATACATGTCCATCACCCAACTCAAGAACTAGAATATTACCAGTGACTTAAAGGCTCTCATTTACCTGTCTCTGATCAGCTCCCCAGACCCCACTCTCCAGGCAACCACTACCTTATATTTTATATTAATCATTTTCTTGTTGTTCTGTATAAGGGTATCCCCTATGTCTTTGTCTCTAAAAAATTTGTAATTTAGGTTTGACTGTTTTGGCCATTTATATAAATAACTCACATAGTATATAGAATTCTACGGATTTATTTTCACTCAAAATTATTGTGTTGAATTTTATTCTTGCTGGTGTAGACGGCATTTATAGTGTTGTTCCCTGCAGTTTCTTATGAAAATGCCTTGAGCCTTCTTGTGCGTGAGCACCATGCACACGAGGGAGGGTTTCTCTAGGGCGCTCCTGGAACTCAGGGTGCTGCCTGGTCTGTGACGCACTTTACTGGGTAAAGTTTCCAACGTGAACCAGTGAATGGCCAGCCTCAGTGTGGAAGGGTGGTCTGCACTTCATGTCCTTCCCGATGTGGGCTGTGTTGCCTGACTTTCACATTTCGCTGACGGCCTCCGTCAGAATCTCCTCCGGCCCCAGGCTTCTGCTTTTCACATGCCCTTTCTGTCAGACACACAGAAACTCATCCTCTTCCTTGATTTCAGCACAAAATCTGCTGCAAAAACAATTAGGGCCTTGGAGGACATTCCTGAAGATTTGCGGGTAATTTAGAGGAGAAATTTTTCTGTTGCAGTAGTGCGAACACATTCAACAAAAACAGCTGACATCCTTTGTCTTAAAACATTTGTCCTTCCACAAGCTCAACTACATGAACTTCTGGTCTCATCCTGATTTAGCTCCTTCCTTTCTTCCTTCCTTTTTTCCTTCCTCCTCTCCTTTCCTTCCTCCCTCCCTTCCTCCCTCCCTCCCTTCCTTCCTTCCTTCCTTCCTTCCAGCTGTGGAGATTGCTTTTATTTTGTCCCGGAGGCACTGAGTGGGTTCACAGTTGCTCTTCTTCTTTGCCTCTTCCTTGCTGTCTTCTTCCAAGTTCTCCTCCCTTCTTCCCAGAATGCCCCAGGTTTCCAATTTATCGCTTCCTACCTACTACTCTGAAATTTGTAAACTGAAATCATTAGGATATTCAGACGGAAGAGGCCTTATTTATCAAAATTAGCCCTCTCCAGA
>PVKM010051276.1:0-10499 GCA_004027735.1 Carollia perspicillata
CCATTGAGTGAGCATGTGTACTGTGTGGTCGTCACATTCAAAATGACTGAGTGAGTAGAGCAATGGATCTGCATCAAATTTTACATCAAAGCTTGAACATTCTTCTGTGGAAACTATTTGAATCATTCAGAAGGCTGCAGCTATGGGCAACTGGTGATTGGCAGCTTCATCATGACAAACCACCCACCACATAATGTCTCGTGCAGAGTTTTTTGGCAAAACATCAAATAACCAAGGTGACTCAGGCCCCCTACAGCTCAGATTTGGCGCCCTGCAACTTCTGGCTTTTTCCAAAACTAAAATCACCTTTGAAAGGGAAGAGACTTCAGACCGTTGATGAGATTCAAGAAAATCAACAGGGCAGCTTATGGCAATTGGAAGAACTGTGTGAGGTCTCAAGGTGCCTACTTTGAAGGTGACTGAGGCATCATTGTTTTATGTACAATGTATGGTACATTGTACCATACAAGGTACAATGGTATCTTGTATCTTCTTCAATAAATGTCTCTATTTTTCATATTATATGACTGGATACCTTCTGGACAGACCTTGTAAATATAAATTTATAAAAAGAGATTTATTATGTGAGATTGGCTCACATAATTGTGGAGGCTGAGAAGTCCCATGATCTGCTTTTTGCAAGCTGGAGACCCAGGAAAGCAGGTAGTATAGTTCCAGTCCGAACCCGAAGGCCTAAGAACCAGGATAAACAATGGGTGAGTCCTGGTCCGAGTCCAAAAACCTCAGAACCAGGAGCACCAATGTCTGAGATGAGAAGAGGGATGTCCAGCTCAAGCAGAGAGAGCAAAGGTGCTCTCCACCCTTCTATTTCATTCAGTGGAATGGATGATACCCATCAACATCGGTAAGGGTGGGTCTTCTTTGTTCAGTCTACCAATTGAAATGCTAATGTTTTCCAGAAAGACCCTCACTGACACACCTAGAAATAATACATCACCAGCTATCTGGGCTCCCTGTGACCCAGTCATATCGAATCATAAAATTAACTATCACAGGTGCTTATTGTACCTGATGACTTTTACACAGGCTGTTGACAAGTTTCATTCAGTGAACAATATAAAACTTAGGTAGCAGATGTTTTGTCTCAACATTTGGGGTGTTCACAAACAAATTCCTATCAAATAAGCATAGGGGAGAAAGGCTGTTATGGAAAAGCACCATGGCTCCTTACGGAGAGGGGGTGTGGTAAAAGAAAGAAAGGAAGAATAGTCACCACCCTGTCATGTATGAAAGTGAATCCAGGGGTGAGTTAAGAAAGCCCAGGAAGAGCTGAATTGCTTTGTGGGGAATCTGACCAGGTTTTAGCCGAGTGGTTCTGGCTCAAGGAGTTCAATGAGATTTTGTCAAACTGTCATCAAGGGCTGCAGTCACCTCTAGGTACAACTGGAGCTAAAGAACCCACTTAAAACTCACTCACATAGTTCTTCCCAGGCCTCAGATCCTAACCACCTAGTCTTGTTCATAAGACTGTTCAAAACATGGCAACCGACTTTCCCCAGAGACCTGAGAGAGAAAGAGGGTTGGGGGAGCAGGGTCTACAGTGGGGCAGGAAAGGTGGCTAGGTGAGAATTGAATCAGGCACTCATGAGACTTCCCCCAGTTCAGGCCCTGAGAGAGAGTGCCTAAGACAAAAGGTGCAGTCATTTTTTTTTTCTTTTATAACCTCTACCTGTAAAGTACATGTCTTAGTCTGTTTGGCTGCCAAAACAAAATACCCTCACTCCTGCCACATGCTATTGTCCACATAGACCAGCCCTGGTACAGCCTGTAAGGGCATCTCCACAGGATATTAATCTCAGGAGCCAGGGGTTCCTGTGGCCACCTTGGAAGCTGGCTACCACAAAAGTTATTCAGTCCTCACAACACATATATTCAGGTTCTCCTGGAGATCATGTTCATTTCCAAAATCCCACCTAGACTAGATCAAACAGGTGTGGGTTATAAGAAATGCAGATAAGTGGGTTCTGTCTATACAACAGGTTTATCTAATTTTAAAAATCTTTTTAACAAATGTCTGTGAGGCATGCACTATTTTAATTAACTAATGTAGGAAGCAGATAATAAGACAGTACATCAAGAGTTAAAGGCTTTGAAGTCAAATATTTGCATTTGAATACTGGCTCTGATTCCTAGGTGTGGATCTTGGGCAAGTCACATCCCCTCTCTAAGCTTTGCTTTTCACATCTAGAAAAATACTACTTAAGGTACCCATGAGAATTGCATAGCAATTCATTCATCCCATTGACAAGCATTGTCAACTACCTACCTAGCTCATCATCAGTGCTACATTAAATGTTTATTAAACAGTCTCTAATTCAATCTAATTGTCAATGATCTTCTTTAAATATTATAGGAGGATATTAGGAATAATAATTGAAAAGCTTTTGCACACTTTGTAGATGTTTTTTTTCTTATTCCATCACTTCATTTTAGTCAAATCACTTAATTGTACTAGGAATTAGTTCTTCTTATCTATAAACTAAAAATAATTAACCATAAGTGAAATTAAATATGTGGTTCACTGAGAACAAACAAGTTGCTGGGAGAGTATAAAGGAAGGAAGGGAATTTAAAAACGATGGATATTGCAAGAGACTTTATGATGATACTACAAATTGTTCCTTCTACCACCCAAGGGTGTTGTAAATGAGCATGAATGTATAAGCACAAATATTCCCCTACCTCTACCAAAATATCTGATACTGTGACAGGGAAATAGTAACAGAATAACAGCTTTTTGGCTTATGAAAAAAAAACCCTTTTTCAATGTTGTTCTCTTCCCAATGAAAACCAACAGAGTCTTTAAGGCTCCTTCAGCCTCTGCCTTGTAGTTCTACAGCTGTGGCTAAGCCACATCATTGAGAAACACTGAGCAGGCGTGCACTTCCCAGGCCCACCTCCTCCAGTGCCAGCATCTCCCTGCTGGATTACTGCAGTGGAAGAAATCCAATAGAAAAAAACAGGTAGAGCAAGAGAAACGCTGGGAATGAAGACAATATATTTTAACATCTGATACTGAACAATCAAAGACGGAACAAGCCCTTATCATGTACCATTAGAATACAAGCTCTGACACAAAGAAGAACCAGTCTGGTGTGCTCCATGCGGACCAACAGGAGACAAGAACAGACACAGGATACTCAAGATGTTAGGTAACTTATGATTTGGGGCTGGGAGGTGGGAAAAAAGAGAAGGATGAAGAAGGAAAGGCTGGTAACCTGGGATGACATCCAGGACTGAGGACAAAGGAAACCAGTGAGAAATTCCCAGCCAAAAAGCACGTCCAAGAGACATTTAAAATCAGTGATGTGTGATATTCAATTTCAAGTCATTCCCTAATCTCCCTAAGGCAGTGTTTCTTTTTCATTATCCACTAACCCTCAAAAAAAAATGTCTACTATTCACAACACAAACAGCATTGTGTTGGTTTTATTCTTAGAAATTACAAAGAAGAGTGGGGATGAGGAATAGAGTGCAGCCTAAAGAAAAGCAGAGAGGGTAGTGAAAAGAAGCAGGTTACACTGGGACTGACTCGGGAGATCAGGCCCTGCCTCGGGCACCCTCAGAGCCATCAGGACGAGCATTGGCAGGTCTCCACTATACCTGAGATGAAATTTATCTAAGCCAATTAAACCACTCCATCACATGAAAATGCGTTTCCATGAGGCTATCTTGGAAACATATATTTGTTTGTTTGATGAGGATTTCAGGCATCTTGTTTACATATATTTGTGTGTATATATAAATGTATTCATGTATGTATAACATATATAGTTAATTTAAAAGATATATATATATATGCTTGAACAATCTTTTCATAACTGTATATAGTTAAATGACATGATGTACATAAAATGCTTAGCACAGTGTCTGATACACAGTGTTCATCAATAAATATTACTTAAGCAGAAGGATGAAAAAGGTATCTTAAAAACTAGTCCTAGAATTCCATTCAAAGTCAGGAAGAGCTTTTGTTTAGAATAAGGCATTGAGGTAAAAGTTGAAACCAGAGGGCATAGGCTATGGTTCTAGATTGGGTAGATTTCCTCCCAGGGACATTTGTAAAGTCTGGAGACATTTTTGGTTGTTGAACCAGGGCCAGGGGTGGGAGTTAGAGGCACGTGTTACTGGAATCTGGTGAGTAAGATCATGGACACTACTAAACATCCTACAATGCACAAGACAACCCCTGATTATCCAGCAAAGAATTATCAAGCCTAAAATGTCAATAGTACCAATATTAGCAGAAGGTACAAAGCAACAAGCATTGACTAATAAATCGTTCTGGATTAGAAGTGAAGAGGAACTAGTAAACAGAAGAAAAACGAGGAAGTAAGGTAGAAGAAAGGAGGATGACTGAATAACATGCCAAAAATGCTAGGGAACTTTTAAGAGCTAAATGTCTAACACACAAATTGAAGATGTTGCCAGTGTTGTCATCCCAACCCTTTCCTCATCTCGCCAAATCTTCAGTAAAGGATGCCACATGCAAAGAAAGACCCTGAGTGAGAGGACTGTATAGATTACTCTGTGTGTGTGTGTGTGTGTGTGTGTGTGTGTGTGTGTGTGTGTGTAAAGTAAGGAAATCACCTGAGTCTCACATGTAGGTCAAAGAAAAAAAACCAGCATTGAACCCAAAGGAAAAACTAATAAGAATTCTTCAGGGATGGAAAGCTAGCACCAAAGACTCCCACAATAATATGGAGAATCTAAGAACTAGAAAGAGGATAATTATGAACCAATTCTTATCTGATATTAAAAGAGAAGAATTTCTTAACTCATATAGATTATAGCTTATAATTATACTTCTAAATATCAGTTTATTCCACAAAGTCATTCTCAAATAACTCTTTCATCTCTTATATAAAGTCCTAAGCTAAAAGATCTCCTCATGTATTTTTAAAGAGAGGTACTTTACTTAACCTGGGGCCCCAGCTTGCATACAGTCAAGTGTCTGAGCCCAGCAAAGGACAACCAAATAGGCAGTGCTGCTTTCAAAGTGAGGCCTGAACCTACCTTAAGCCCCTATCAAAATGTCACACATTGTAGAATCATCTAATGCAATGAAAATGCTATGAAGCACACTTTGAAAAGGTAAGAGCATCACACAGAAATGAGGTCTTACTAATAAGCAAAGAAATTTCCTTTGGTATGGTGCCATAAATTCAAATATGATCTATGGGAGGAAAAGATAATAAATATTACTGTACATTCAAAAATGTGAAGAAGCACTTAGAAAGCTTGGGGCCAAAGATCAGCTGGCTAACAACTAGGGAAGTACAATAAAAGCTGGAAATGCTCTGCCTCAGGAGTTGTGAGAAATGTGTAATGGGATTTATCAATAGGAAATAAAGAAAACAATAAGAGCTTTCCATTTTCTGTGGTATGAAATGCGTGACAGCTCATCTAACCCCTTGGTGTCCACAAATCTGAAACCACTTAATAAAACAGCTGTTGTCCAAGACCAGAAACACTCTGTAATAACAGTTTCCCTGTAAACCATGAGTCGGAAAAATAGATGCAGCTTGATACCCAACCTCTCCTCCAAAGAGGTTTCAAGAAAAAAATAGTGAAGGCTAATTCTTCCTCCATGGGGGCTATGCCCATTATCTGGACAGGATTACAAGGCATATATTCTGTTTGTTGAATGAACTGAGCCTCAGTCAACAAAGAAGCCTCACTTGAGCTCCTGACAGTTTAATTTGGCTTAACAGTTACATCTGCAATTTGATCATACAACCACTCCACCTTGATGGCCAATAAAAGCGATGGGTCCCCTGAGACATGAAAACTTAGCATGATTAAGGGAAAAGGGAAAAGAAAGAGTTCAAATTCTTTGATTCAATCCAACTCTGCCTTCAACATTTACATCAGTTATCCATCCTGATTCCTATCATTCTTCTTTGTTGTGACAGGTTGACTCCTTATTGATTATATTGACAATACACAGAAAACGCAGTCAAGTTCCCTCTGAAATGATTCACAGAATAGTAGAAGGAGGGTCTCCAAAATGTCCCCATTCTGTGGAGCCACCAAAGGAATTCAGACAGGTCAGGACAGCCCCCAGTGGCTGCCTCCAGGAACAATGACCCAATGACCAGGCAGTTGGACAAAACCACCAGGAAAAAAACAACAAAAGCACAGATTTCCCTAGAGCACTATTTTGGTGCAGTATTTGTTCTCCATTGCTGTGGTAACAATTTACTACAAATTTAGTGGCTCAAATACATGGGTCAGAAACCAAGGCATGGGTAAGTTCAACTGGTTCTTTGCTTTCATAATGCCAGAAGCCAAGTGTCAGCAGGGCTGTGACTTATTCAGGCCCAGGGATGGATCCACTTCCAAATTCATTCAGGTTAATTGCTGAATTCAATCCTTTGCAGTTGTAAGACTAAGATCTCGGTTTCTTCACTGGCTACTGGCTCGGGGTGGTTCTCAGGTTGGCGAGCCCGCCCACACTCTTTGACCCCTTCCCTTCATCCTCAAAGCCAGCAACAATGGGCCAATGGGCCGTCCCTTCTGCCGCATCTCTCTGACTCAAGCCAGAATAATTTATCTACTTTGAAGAGGTCATGGGATTGGGTTGTATTTACCTACATAATCCAGGATAATCCCCCCATTATAATCTTAGTAACATCTGTAAAATCCCTGCGCAGCAGTGTCCAGATGAGTGTTTGCCTCAATGACCTGGGACAGGAATCTGGGGAGCTGTCATTAGGGTTCTGCTTGCAGCAGGTGCCCACCATTTCAGAATCTGCTGGAGCCCCATCCTCGGCATCCGAGAAGAGTTTCCTTTCAGTAAGAATCTCTTATTCTAGATTTGAGCACTTGCACAACCAAAAACTACTTGTAAGGTCCAAAAGTGAGCCAGCCTCACACTGCATAAGTCACATTATTATAAGAGTTCTGTTTAGTTGATCAAGCAGGTAGGAAATAGTCCCATCATCCCCTTTGCCTCTATACATCTTCCCTTTTACCATCATATCATGTCTTATTCTTCTTGTCAAATACTCATTTACTGGCTGGGTGAATCTCCTTGAATTCTGGCACCCAAAAGAGATTATAAAGTTGCTGTTGCAGGAACATTATTTTCCAGCACATATACTGAACACCTGTTAATGTATAGTATAAAAATAAAATAGATATGCTGGTCATTAGGCTATTGTCTTAAATCCAAAATTGTCTTTCCATGTTCTGCCTTTTGATGTTGAGACTGGGACTCAGAACCATGCTTCTCCTTGAGCAGCTGGCTCCATGTCAGATTCTGCTTACACAGGCTCTAGAGGGAGGCTGAAGGACAGGGAGAGAAACGTGTTTGCTATCCAAGAACTATCACCCCATCAATGACCCTTCAGCCCTAGCCTCCACCTACTTTTGACACTTCCAGAACAGCCTCATCATGCCCCATTAAAGGTGCTAGGGCCTCCTCCTCAGAAATCTGAGTCCCAGTTCTCTAAAGTCTTTCCTCTAAGCTCCTCAAGCAACAGTACCAGCAAAGCACACGCTGCCATCTTTGGATATCTGAGCCCCAAGGGGCTCCACTGTTGCTAGGTTCTGGCAACCCCAACATATTTCTTGTGTTACCACTTAGTGGTAGTTGCTTCCTTCGGTTATCAGCTCTGGAGTACCTCTGAGTTTTCTGCTTATTATTTCAGCCCACCAACACCTGTGTGACCAATGCCCAGTGTTAAACTCCCTCTGTAGAAATACTTAGTGCACTTTCTGTTCCTGATTGGGTCCTGACTGATACAGCCTATGTTAGACATAGAGCATTCAGGTGATTAAGAATGGGACCCAAAATTATAGGATATTCAAATATAAAAGGGCCTAGAGATCACCTAGTTCGACTCAAATATTCTATCAGTGGGAAAACTGGACTGCAAGAGAGCTTGACTCACATAAGGTCACAGCAGGTAGCGTTCAGTCCAGGCCTTCATTCCCAGGCCAGTACTCTTTCTGATACATCTACAAAGAACCACATGCTTACTCCTAAACTCAGAGGCAACAGACGATATTCTGAGCAAACTCACAGTTTCATACCATTGATCTGTTCTGTCCAGCATGCCTATCTTATCAAGTTTTTAATCCATAATGCAAAGAAAGAATACTTAGGTAACAAGAAACCCAATATGCCATCCTTGTCATCCTTATTGGAGGATTCAAGAGAGCTAGCTGAGTAAAGCAAAAGCAGTCAAAGGAAGAATCCATTATTTCTAGGAGCCTGCCCTTGAGAGAAAGAATCTGGCCAGCATTTACCCCTAATATCCCTCACCCTCCACTGGGAAAGTGATCTAGCTCTGAAAGTAGAGGAGGACAGAAATGGGGATCCAGGAAGAAGGCAGAAAGATAAATTCCCCTATCATTTCACCATGTCCAGCTTGTCTTGAGTCATTTTATTCACTCACCTATGATGTGTCTAGCACTATGTTAGGTACTGTGGCAAAATCTAAAGAACTATATGATTTGCTATACTCAAGAACTTAAATGTTTAGTTGTAGAGATTGTTACATATAATATAATCAGAAAATACTAAAAGCGTGCAAGCACATAGGAAATTTTGTGGCACCAACAGAAAATACTTTAGAAGAGCAAGAAAGAGCAAAGTACGTACAGTTTGGTTCAGAGCAAAGAATGGGTCAAGTTTGCTGGGGTTAAAGGCCTCCTAAACCAGGAGAGCACAGGCGTGAAGGAACTTTGTGGAGATAAAAAGAGCAGGTTACATCTATAACGAAGAGCTTGACTTTCTGATTTAAAAAGTTACCTTTAGACTTCCGGCCAAGATGGAGGCATAGATGGAATCACTGTGCCTCCTCCCACAACCAAAATTAAAGACAACAAAGATTTATAAACAATAACACAACCAAAACAGAAAACTGAACTATGGAAGTCTGACAACCATTCAACCAGACCGGTAAGAGGGGCAGAGTTGGCAGCCTGTGGAGAGGGAACGCAGCAGGAAAAGGCAGGGGCTGGCAGACCCGGGAGTGCAGGCGATGCCAGCGCCCAGCTCGCAGACCCCAGATGTGGGGAGGAAATGGGCAGGGCAGTTGGCTGTTGGCGGTCACACATTTGCGTGCAGAAACTAGTCAAGAAGTGGCAGTGAGACAGACCACGCAGCCCAGGGCCCCAGCAACGGGAAATAAAGCCTAAAAACACCAATTGAAAAGGTGCAGGGAGAGACTCCCAGCCTCACAGGAGAGGTCACTGGGGAGACCCACAGGTCCTGGAGTGTGCATAGGCCCGCCCACCTGGGAACCAGCACCAGGGAGGCCTAGTTTGATTGTGGGAAGCAGCAGAGGGAACACAAATCCGAGGGAGCATGGAACAGGCGCCATTGTTCTCTCTCTGACCCCGCCCCCACAGACAGTATCACAACCCAGTGACTGGGTTGCCCCACACAGGTGAACACCTAAGGCTCCGCCACCCATAGAAAACAGGCACCACCTGCCCAAAAATGATTCAAACAGAAGAACAGCTGAAAGCCCCAGAGTCAATACTTTTAAGAGGCCACGAGATAGCCAACCTATCAGATGCACAGTTCAAAACAATGGTGATCAGGATGCTCACAGAACTGGTTGATTTTGGTCACAAATTAGATGAACAAATGAAGGTGATGATAAGTGAAATGAAGAAAAATGAACAGGGAACCAATAGTGATGGAAAGGAAACTGGAACTCAAATTAATGGAGTGGACCAGAAGGGAGAAAGAAACAACCAAACAGAAAAGAATGAAGAAACAAGAATTCAAAAAAATGAGGAGAGGCTTAGGAACCTCCAGGACATCTTTAAACATTCCAACATCCAAATTATAGAGGTACCAGAAGGGGAAGAGGAAGAGCAACAAGTGGAAAATTTATCTGAACACATAATAAAGAAAAACTTCCCCAATCTGGCAAAGGAAATAGACTTCCAGGAGGTCCAGGATGCTCAGAGAGTCCCAAAGAAGTTGGACCCAAGGAGGAACACACCAAGGCACATCATAATTACATTACCCAAGATTAAAATGAAGGAGAGAATTCTAGAAGCAGCAAGAGATAAGGGGACAGTCACCTACAAAGGAGTTCCCATCAGACTGTTGGCTGATTTCTCAAAAGAGACCTTACAGGCAAGAAGGGGCTGGAAAGAAGTATTCCAAGTCATGAAAGGCAAGGACCTACATCCAAGATTGTTCTATCCAGCAAAGCTTTTATTTATAATGGAAGGGCAGATAAAGTGCTTCTCAGATAAGATCAAGTTCAAGGATTTCGTCATCACCAAGCCCTTATTGTGTAAAATGTTAAGGGCACTTATCTAAGAAAAAGAAGATAAAAAATATAAACAGTGAAAGGACTGCAAACTTATGGTTATTAACAACCACACCAAAAACAAAAGCAGACTAAGTGGACACCTAAAACAGGAGCAAAGCCACAGAAGTGGAGATCATCTGGAAGGTTAACAACAGGGGAGTGGGAGGAGGAAGGGGAGGAGGTACAGAGAATA
>PVKM010051277.1:0-10508 GCA_004027735.1 Carollia perspicillata
CCACTGGGTGGTAGATGGGGCACCTACTACCACCCCAACTCCAAGTCACCGAAGGTGGGCATTTCCCACTCTGGTAGAAAGTTGGCACTTATCATATATGGCTGACCTCTAGTTAATATGGCTGACCTCTGGTTAATATAATTAATTCTCAGTGATCCACAGCAAACTTAGTCTGGAATTCTGAAAGCCAAAAGAGGATGCTGTGAAGCTATTTCAGACACGATTACCCTTATCCTATTACATCATAGTTCAGTAGAAGACTTTCTAAGCCAAAACATTATTTCTTCCCTAAACCAGAAAAAAAAAAAGCGAAGACACCAACTTTATTCCCACATCAGATTTTTCATCAGAGAGAACACTGGGACAGGCCCTACACGGAGCACACCGAAGGCAGGGCAGGCGGGCACTTTCCCAGTCCCTCACGTGTTCATGCTGAGAATGCCTCCGCTGCTTCTTTCAACACTGGCCACACCTGTTCCAAGATGCAAGCGCCAAAACATTCCAAAGAAAATAGTGTATCCTCCAATTGACATTAGTCACCCTGCTGCTTCCTTTTCATTAGTGAAAATAACTTGAGTCAACTGCACTTTCGTTCCAGGCATGGTTATCACAGTAGGGGAAATCTATGTGCCGCATTAAAAGCGAGGTAAGTTCTTCCCGCTGGTTCCCAGGAACCTGTGGTGGTAGGGGAGCAGCGATGGGGAGCACTGTGCCATGGGAGGGTGGTGCTCCATGGATCCTTAGCCCAACAGATCCATGACATTGAAACAAAGAAAGACACAACCGTTTTTATAAACTTGAGTTAATGAATTAACCTACATATAGGCCCTCTAGAGCAGCTACATGTATAATTTTAAATTTTCTAGTAGTTGCATTAAAAAAGCAAAAATAAACAAGTGAAATTAGTTTTAATAATATATTTTATTTAACTCACTATACTCAAGACACTGTCATTTTGGCATGTAATGAACAGCCATAGCTGTTATGGTCATATCCCTTCTACCATCAATGTAGTCCTTGCTGACGATCAAATTGGGATATTTGCTGAGTGAGGATTAAAGCTCCCTGCTTTTATATTTATAGCTCGAAGACTCAAGAAAAAAAAATAGGAAGGGGGTTCAAATGCTCAAGTATTTCAGAGAAATTGAGGGTCTATATGAACTCTCTCTTTGAAAACTCTGTAGCTCTGACAGCCTGATGAATCTTGCTCTATTTCATCACCTCCTGCTGCCAGTCTAAGGCTGAGTCAGGTTTAGAGACACTGACTAAACATACGCACAGACTCTACACCTGGTAGATTGTGCAGTGATAACTGCCCTTTGTCCCCGCTTCCTTGCATCCACACCCCTGGGCAGTCCTTTCCCACCCCGACTGGGTTGGCCAGCGGGACAACAGCAAACATAACCCAGAGACTTGAAAAGTGCAGGCCCATGGGGGCTTGCCTTCTCCGGTTGCACTCTGGAATCTTAAGACCACAGCAGGACACGGCCCCGGCTAGCCTGCCAAGGATGAGAAGACCACATGGAGCAGAGATGCACCATCTGCTGCTGAGACCCCTACGCCAGCCCCGAGAAGACTGCCTGACGTGAGGGAGGCCAGCCCAGACCACGCGGCCCCGGCCACGGCGCCAGCTAACCACAGCAATCAGCCAGGCCAGCTCAAACCAGAAGAACCCCCTCGGTGACCTATAAAATTGTGAAACATGATAAATGTTTGTTTTTCTAAGTATTGGGGGGTTAGTTATGCAGCAAAAGCTCACTAATATCCAATCTTTGAAAAGTCTGTAATATGTCATTCCTTTACTTCCAAACGAAACCTTCCAAGACTAATCTTACTCTCAAAATTCACAATTCTATAGAAAAAATACAATTCTGATTACTATATTTACTTTATCATCATATTACCTATTATATTAATCCAACTAAAATGGAGCAGAGATATGCTGACTATGAAGTTCCTAAAATAGTAAGTGCTCTAGTTATTTCATTCTATAGTTTGAAACAAATATAGGTGGCCTTCAATGCTACGACTACATATGCTAAGGAAGTGACTTCTCCATCCTAGCCTTAGGAGCAATTATACTGACATGGTTCACAGCGATTCAGTCTGTCAATACTTCCCAAATGGATTACGAGTACCAATGCATATGCACGTAAACAGGGAAACCTAACTCACAGAGGAAACCATTTTTTCTTCAGCACTCATTTTCTTATAAGCTAAAAGGAAAGACATACATAGTAGCAAACTTTAAGACAGTTCTTTTTAAGACTTTAAGAAATAGCTAATTCAGTATAATTTCATAAAAATTTATATCAGGACTATGAAAGTATTTATTTGGTTGTTTTAAGACTCATTTTAACACAGTTGGTTTTTTAAAGTATCTGAGAATTCTAGTGGGGAATTTTACCCTACCCATACAGTCCTAATAGTCTTCCATTTAACCAGCATTTGTTAAACTGTTGCTTCCTGCCATTATGAAACTCCTAAGCCTTTGCAAAATTGCACGAATGGCACACTGCCCTTCACTATAGCAGAAAATGGTGTAAATGGCCATTTTGCCTTCAACAGGCTCATACTCTGACAGGAGATGTGACAGCATCTTGGATATTTTCTATCCAAGGTTGGGACTGACTTAAGTTGTATGTGGATTTTCTACTCTGCAGGGGGTCGATGGCCCTAACCTCCATGTTGTTAAAGAGCCAACTGTATATGAACTATCATATGAGAGAATAGTCGGTAAACATTCCAGAGAGAAAAAATTCATTCCAGTAGAAAACTAAGAAGAGGTGTCCAGTTAAATCAATCAAGAAAGGCATCTTGGAGGAGGTGGCATTTGAATTGAGCCTTTGCATCCTAATGAGCTTTCAATAGCAAAAGGAGTGGAACATTATACAGAACCAGTAACATGAGCAAATATAGAGAAAAAGAGAAAATATAATGTACATGTGGGGAACGGCTTGGATTCAGATTTCAGTTCTACCAATTAATAGCTGTCTTGCCTACTAATAAAATTCCTTAATTTACCCAATTCTATGCTATAAAATATCCAATTGGCGTATAGATATGGAATCTATAGCTAGACAGCCTGGGTTCATATTCTAGCTTCATCACTTAGTTGTTCACCCTGGGCAATTAAATTACTCTCTCTGTGCCTCAGTTTCATCATCTTTAAAATGGGGATGATAATATGCATACTTCATAAGGTTACTCAAAAATAAATGAGAGGAGTGCCTGGTTGCTTAACATGTAAACATTTTGTTAAATAATTAGGTAAACTCAGGTTTATGCATGTGCGGCAAGCCAGAAAGACAGATGTGCAAGAATACAGACAGACAGACATAGCTATATCCAGCTATCTCGCCAAGGACAGCCCTGGTATGTAGTGAGTGCTGAATATATATTTGATATTTTCCCCTTTGGTGTTCAGAGAATTACACTAGGACAAATGGGTCAAACATGTTTTCATGTGCTCCAACACTAACCTTCGCTCAGTTAAAAGAACAGAGACTATACCTCCTCTACATTGAAACGAGGGTAACAATTCTGCACTTGCTAATACCAGATGCTAGGTTTGTAACTGCCAGATGGACGCAGCATGGCTGCCAGCCTCCAACAAAGGTGTACTACTGTCTCATGTAATAAATACACCTTGAACACAAAAATGAGCAGAGGCTTATTAAGTGTAATCTGAACTTCTGTAATTTATTAGTGTTCAAGCTAATCTAAAACAAGAAACCTTAAATGTATACAATTGGAGACTTTAGGATAAAAAAACCATTAGATTTAAAGCCAGAGTGATTCAAAAGGTAGGTTAAAAAATCTTACTAATTCCAGTCTAATTTGGCTTCAAGTAGTTATATATCCACACTAAAAATCCTTGTAAATGTAATTTTATTACTTGAATCTATAACATATACACAAAATGTTAAACTGAGTTCCTTCCATTTTGAAGATGAAAGTACTTATGACAGTTAACAGGCGAGACTAAGAAAACAAACAAAGAAACTCCAATAAACTGCTAAAAGCCCTCAAAAATATTTTGCTATGTTGAAATACGTAAAATTTTCCTCCAGTCTTATACTATTTATTTAAAAACCTCTTTTTCACAAAGACTGCAAAAGTAAATTTTGTCCATCACAAACCAAACTCTGCTGCCTATTCTGCACTGGCGGACAGAACCTGAAATAAGGAGTCATTCTGAACTGCCAATCATAGACGCCCACCGCTCAGTCTGCTCCACTGAATTGCAGGAAAACTGTTAAGAAACAGGCAACAAGCTACTGACTTCCAAAGTCTTTTGGTATCTTGTCACCATATAGTAACTTGTTATTTCAATCCACACTGCTCCACACGCAGCCAAGTCTACTGCAAGAACACTTTCAGTGAGTTTAGGGCAGGGGCTACCCTACGCCTAACTTGGAAACTTAGACTTTCTGAGGAAAAGAAGGCTGTAGGAGAGCATTTTTAATAGAACCATAATGTTGGGTTCACTTGAATCCCAACCCCACCAGCTACCAAAAATGAGTTAATGCACATACAGCAATCAGAAGAGTACTCGGCAAGACTTTTCTGAAATGTGTATTTAACTATGTAAAATAATAGTGAGAGGGAATTCCTGGTGAATCACCTGTAAGAGTTAGTTACAGAAGCTTTCGGGGGTTCTGGGTTTTAGGATCCCTTCTATCTTACTTCAGGTAGACAGGGAACTTGGCCCCAAGTCACGCAGGGACAGCCCGAAGCAACCCATTTTACTATTAAGAATTTCAAATACGTTCTCCTGGCTCCTGCTGTTCCTCTATCAAGTCCCCACGCACCTGTAAGACTTGTCTGAAGGACGGATGCCCCAAATGTGTGGTAGAATATAACACTTGGTACCAATTTACCAGGAAACTTGGGAAATCAAGAAATTATTCTCTAATTTTTAATAGTTTTGCTGCAAATGGATATGTCTACTCACAGTCAGATAAACCCAGAAGTGGTCACTTCTGGGTGAGCAGTTCTAAATCGACCTCAAACTAAAAGACATGAAAAAAGGATTCAAAACTTCACTTGGCTACAAGAATCCAGTTAGATGGCTAGTTTCTTAAAGGGGACAGGGGAGAGTATAGCCTATGTTCTCTTAAAAAAAAAAGACTTTACTTATCTATTTCATGTGTCCTGACCAGGAATTGAACCAGCAACCTTTTGGTTTGCAGGATGATGCCCAATCCTCTGAGCCACACCAGTCAGGGCTAGCCTATTCTTTTGATAAATGTATGTGGTTGTATCTCTTAAGCACCAAGTATTCATTTAAAAAAGTGCTCCAATGGGTGCTCATTTTCAAAGTAGCAGAGATAAGCAAAAAAAAAAAAAAAGACAACAATTCAGCTCTAAGAACTCTAATAGCCCAGTAATTATAATAATCCAAGAAGCCATTCTCAGGAACAGGAGAGGACAACACAGTCCCAGGGTACCTGTGGTTGACTGCAGGCTGAAATAATAGAAAACTCTCCATTTTGGACCCAATGCTCCCATTGTAGGAGTTGGGTGTCTTCTTTCTGTTGACATATTCCAGTCTCTGTTTTTTTAAATGCTCTTAAAAATGACTAAAAATGGTTCAAATAGTTTTGCAAATTAAGATCTCTTCTTGTAAACCACATTTAAACAAAGAGTTCTTGATAGATCCAGATTTCTTTAAGGCTTAAAAAACAAAGCTCTTTTTAAATAAGATGAATGAAAGTGGAAAAGGATAGCCCATTAAGAAATTTCAACTATCATCCTGATTTTGAATAAGGAAAACCTTGCCCTTACTATTCAAGCTTGCAAGATACAAGATCATATATTAAGCATCCAGGTAGACACAGGGTATTCCATTTGTTCACACACAGCATTATCACAAGGTACACCCAAGTCACGACATCAGACTAGTACTCACTGCTTTCTGTACATGTGTTAAACAAGCTCTCTTCAAAGTGTGTGTGTGTGTGGGGGGGGGGTGTCAGTGTCCAGGGAAAATAATTACTATAACCCTATAACCCCAAACTATATCTAAAAGAATCTCTCTGAGACCATTTACTAAAGCAATCTCTTTCAAAATCATCTTAAACTTAATTCTGGACACTGAAGAAACAGGACGGATAAGCTATGATTCTTCAGAATGTGTTGGACAATTCTGAGGCACACTGAGAAAAAGAAGTATTAAAAATAGCCAAGAGAAGGACCAGGCAGTAGCTAAAACACAAAGGCCAGGGGTGAGACCAAAATTAGAAACATATAATGTCTGGTGAACTGTCCATATAAGGGTATCTTTAAATCAGTAACTAAGTGAGGGTAATCCACCCAGCAAAACAAACAGCTGCCATCACCATGAGGGCTGATGCTCGTCTCTCAGAAATCTCTCAGGGCCTCAGGAGGCAAACGTGACCTGACGCTACCGCGTCCGATAATGCTCAAGGATGTTTGGAGGTGGTTTCAAAACTGGTCCCAACTTTCCTCCATGTTCTTTGATCTTTCGTTTTTACAAAAGCACAAAAAAGCAGAGGATAAAGCTTCCTTCAGCTGAGCAGCCCTCACAGTATCTAGTATACCATATTTATTTACACACCGCACCACCCCCAGCCAATGGATTTCCTGAGTTGGGGAGTAGGCTGCTCTTCGTTCACTATCATTTACTTATTCATTACATTCGTGGAGAGTTTCTTACCCTGGTGTCAAGCACTAGAGAAATGAAATGAATCAGGGTCCTACCTTCTAGGAGTTCAGAGTTGTGTGGAGGACAAATACTTACAATGCAATGTGAGGCTTGTAACAGGAGTGTGTAGGAAAGTCAGGGTTGCATTCCCTTTGGGGCTTGGGGAGGGTTTTGCCCTGGAAATGACTAGGCAGAGAAAGGGTGAAAGATATTTTAGGCAGAGTGATCAGTACAGGAAAGAGCTCAGGCAAGAAACAACAGAGCATGTTCTGAAAATAGCAAAATAAAATATGTGTCCAGAGGGCAAGTAATGGGATACGGATGGGAGAAGAGGTAGATTAGGCTGAAAAAGCGGACTGGCACTACTGGCTGCTGAGAGCCTTATGGGCCAGGCTAACACGTTAGTTCATTATCCTGTAGCCTTGAGGCTCTCTGCCTACACAGCAAAGTCCCCGGGAAGCGTTATGATAAAATACTGATGCCTGGTAGTTGCATCGATTAATTGGTCTAGGATGCACATCAGTATTTTTTAAAAGGCTTCCCAGGTAATTCCAGCGTGTGGTCAGGGTGAGAACCTCTGCCGTCAGCAACAGGGAGTCAACACACCTGTGTGAATAAGATGATGATGTAACACATTTAAAAAAGTTAGGTGGGCAACCACGTAAAGAGATTCGAGGCACAGAGACTAAGGAAGAATGTCAGTTTATAGGCTACTAAGTACAGGCGAGAGGTAAGAGTCTGCTGTTAGTTATTAACACTTTATGGGTCACTGACCTGTACGAAAATTAATGATAAAGGCTAAATGCCCTTTCCTGAGGAAGAATGCACATATCAAAAAGTGTACGTTTTCAGGGGATTGTGAACCTCTTTGAGTAGTGGATCCAGGTTTTAAAACCCTGCCCCTAAAGGCAGTGATGAGAGAGTGAGACTGCCGAGGTAGAATCCAGGGCGTTCACGACGTCCAGGTGAGAGGAGAGGAATTGAGGGCGACCCTGCCATTCCCAGCTTCGGAGTTCCAACCAGGGAGTGTGATGAAAGCGTCAGGAATCAGAGTGAGCCCTTCACATGCATCTGTGTCACTGACCTTTCCCAATTCGGGAAGTCAGACTGCCACCCTACCTACTTCCTCATTGAGAAACTGAGATTCGGAGTCGCTAAGTAGCTTGTCCAAGGTTACCGGGGATACGCGGTGGAGAAGGATTTAATCCCAGTGTGACTCCAGAGCTTGTGGTACTGAGCTCTTTCCACACTGCCTCTGGCAGGCGGTCCTCATTAATCGAAAAGAGGAGACAGGAGGTTAAAGCAAGAAGAGGTTCAGGATGAGGTTGGGGAGGGACATAAAAAATAGTTTGAGACATGATGTATTAAAGACAGTACAAGACATAAAGATGATAATATATATTAAATCAGAAAAAATGGAAAGGACTCCAAAAGCAAGAACAGAAGGCACGGTCATAGATTTCCCAGGTTCTCTCCATGGGCCTGGCACTGGGCTAAGGGCTTTGTCGCAGTGGTGTGGCACCGCCATCGTCTTTCCTTTCCAGTCAGGGAGCAGATCTGGGATATCGGAGTCACAGGCCCAGGAGTGGGGAAGCCCATCTTCTCAGTCCCTAACCCAGGCATCTCTGGGCACAGGGTTTTGTTTTTATTTTCAAAGTTTCATTCATACACACACACACACACACAAATATTTATCCATTTTCATAACCTAAAGGGTTTTATATTGTTTCAATTACTTCAGACATAAGGGATATCTCTGTCTCACCCACCTAGACAAATATTAGATACACATTTTCACAGGCAATATGCAACTTGGGTGCAAACCTACATAAATGCCAAAGCATGAGACGAATTCCATATAGTGTTGTTATTATCAGAATCAGAATTCGGAACAATCAGTCTAATGGAGATAGTGTACTGGGTTTCCTGAGGCCACGACGAAGCCAGGAAGTGGTGAAATTTCCTTTTTTACATTCTTTTTGTAGCTGGAAAAGAATGTAGTTTTGAAAAGTAACACAAATAAAATCTTGAACCACGCTCCACAAGTCTACACTAGTTACTTCCGGTTCAACAGTGGAATAACTTAGGCACTGCAGTTTCAGATGAAAACTTGTTATATTTCATCATTCGAGCATCTTTGACATACCTGTCCTGAAAACCATATAGCCTGCGTCAAAAGCTTTCCTTCTGTAAAAGTGCTTTTCAGAGAGCCCACCACATTATCCTAGAATTTTCTCCCAGAATTAAAGTTCCGGAGAGAATGTAAAATTCCAGTTGAAAGACTTTTGAAGTCCTGTTGTATAATCTTCCACTCAGGGCAAGAATTCTTTCTGCCGCCCCTATCCCAGTCACCTGACCTGCACGACGCCTGCAAGGCCTCCAGTGACGCAAGTCTTCCCTCCCTAGGGCGGCCCACCCCACTGCTGGGACACTCACCGGAGTCCAGCTAAGTCAAGGTCCTCCGCCTTGTGTTGCTCGTTCTTTCATTCATTCATCCATCCATACATTTACTGAGCACTCCTTCGCCCCACAATAAGCAAATTAATTCTACACACCACCCTCTGGTCTTCCCATTTCCTAACCTACAGGGTCGCTTCTGTCGTTCTTTTGAACCCTCTCCCTTCAGAGCCAACCACCAAAATCCCTTCGGCAGTGGGTCCTCACGTGTCGTCACTTCGACCCATCACTATCCTTGTCTCCCTCCTTTGCTAACAACGTCCCACCTAAAATGTGGGTTCACAGACATAAACACAAGCAACAGAATGTAGTCTAACTAGCTCAGATTTTTAGCAGCCACAATTGAGGGATGGCTCGTAGAAGCCTGTGGTCAAATAGACTCCCAGCGCTTCTTCGTCCCAGGTGCGTGTGAGGTTGTCCTCCACCCCGAGCATTCCTCCACTCCCGCCCAAGGTTCGCCCTTGGTATATTTCACTCTGCTGATTTTAGAACATTATTACAGCCTATTCAGATGATTCTGAATTGAGAGTCTGCTATCTATGCTATTGGTCATTTCTCCTAGGTTTGTCATCTCAAAATTAAATAAACTTACTTCAATCCAGAAGACACTGTTATTAAAAATATGCTATGAATAAGAATGCAAAATACTTTACAGGTTCTCTAGGTGAAGGACTATTCTCTGGTAATTATGGATTCTTAACCTTTTTAGGGGGTAAGAGCCCCTCTGAAAATCTGATGAAAGCCACAAAATGTGCATTTGTACACAATTTTACAATCAGTATCAGATGGTTGGTTCATGGACCCCATGAAGCCCACCCACTGGACTCCTAAGGTAAGGTGCCCTACCTTAAGGGTTCCAGTATCTATGAAAAGCATTTCTGGTCACTAAATTAATTAATATCCATTTTTAAAATAACTGACTCTATCTAATACTCAACTTAATACCAAAAAGGAGCCATTGACTAGAAATGGACTGACATTAATTCACCTAATCAGAGAAGGTATCCAGAAACTAAGAAACCTGACGTAAACCAAAAGCACAGATTATAAAAATACTTTAGAAGCAAAGCATATCTTTATACACACAAAGACACGTATTGCTTCACTGTGTGCAGTGGGTGAAGGAAAAAAGGAACATCCCGAATGTGCATTCACAGGGAAATGACTGAATAAATTATGGCTTATTTAAAACTTTATTCACTAAAAACAAACAAACAGGAGTTGGACCCATTATCTATGGAGCTGGAGAAGTATCTGTGATATATTCGGGAGGAAAAGCAAGCTTCAGAATAATGCATACAGTACGATCCTATTTAAAAAATAAAATATTCACAAACATTATGCTTTTAAAAGTACTTTTGTGAATATACAAATATGTGTG
>PVKM010051278.1:0-10497 GCA_004027735.1 Carollia perspicillata
CCCTTAGCCAGGAGTCAGAGGAGAGGGAGCCCTGGTGAAATTCAGGACGTCAGTCTCCTGCAGGTGCAGAGCAGGAGGAGAATGGAACTGGAGAGACAGAGAGAAAACACGCAGCATACACAGCCCCGGCGCACACGCACCTGTTTACCAGTTTGCACCTGACCTCTGTCGTGGTAACGTACGCACACTCCCTGTGGTTGGGGAGGGAGGAGCTCACCCCTCAGGGATGGTCGTGTCACGCAGACCTAGGCACCTGTTATCCAGTTGTTCATTCATTCCTTCATTCTAGGCGCTGTGCTGGGTAAGAAGGACACCCCTGCGAAACAAGCCCACATGCTTCCCAGTGGACCCAAGGCCTCCTGGCACGCGGGCAAGCCAGGCCATCCCGAAACTGAGTCCTGGAACCTCTGTGGGTAACAGTGGGAAAGAGACACTCCCCATCTGTTGCTATGGCGCTGAGAGGAGGGGGTCTAGAGATCTGTGAGCCAGCCCAGGAGGGAGGCAGCATGAGAACTGGAGGCCCAGGGATGGGCCCTGAGCCTCCAGGGTCAGTGAGGCAAAAACGCTCCTGGTTCGTGGTCCAAGGGACTGTTTCTCCACTGAGCCCTCTTTCCAGGGAGGAATTCCTGCAGGCACCTGAGATCCAGGACAAGCCTTTGATCTCTAAGGATTTTCATGAAGGCAGCAACACTGGGCATCTCTGGCAGCTGGTGATTTAAAGTAAGAATGCGGATGCCGGGTTTGCTCTGAGTCAGAGCATTATTACCCACATTGAGTGTCCCACCGGAAAACGAGGAGGAAAACAATTACTTTGAGCCCCCTGGACAAGATAAATAGCTCTTAGAAAACGCAGATCATAGGCTTTCTGGAGAAGACTGGGGTAACTGGCCGCCGGAAGGAAGAGATCCGTGATGGAACTGCTGTGGGGTTTTAATGAGGGGTGCTCAGGCAGTCAAGACCAGACCGGGCAGGAAAAAGCGGACCCGGGAGTCAGGAGTTCTGGGCCTTACCCTGGGTCTGCTCTGCCCTATGGGTGGAGGACAAGTCATTCATTCCCTACTTTGAGTTTCTGCCTCCACATTTGCTAAATTTAAAAAAGTAAATAGCTATAAGGGGGCAGGTAAGGCAAATGACAGCAGCATGGCAGAAGGGCCTTTGGAGGCAGACCTCGGTTCAAGTTCAAATTCAACCTTTAAAGGCCATGTGACATAAGGCTAGTCAGTCTTCAAGCCGCGGTTTTCCCACGTGCACAGGGAGTGTGAGAGCGCCTACATTAGAGCATCCTCTTGAGGGTTCACAGATAAACAAAGGCCACCGTGCACCAGAAACAAAAGAAGGGGGGTCAGCATAACAGAGAAGGGATCGGTCTAGACAGGTCTGCAAGATGCTTCCTGGTCTAAACCCCTAAAACTGTGGGGGCTAAGGCTCGGCGACGCCCTTGGGACACGGAGAGAATTCCTGCCCTCCCCGCCCCCCAGGCTCCAGGTGTTATATCTGCTCTATTCCTGATCTGCATAACAAATCTGCGGCGGTCAATACTACAAGCTCACTTTACAGATGAGAAAACTGAGCCTCAAAACCCCTTCAGCAGCGTGTCCAAGGCAACACAGTAACACAGCCCCCGTATCGCCAACTGCTGAGGCCTGCATTTGAGCTCGGGAACGTCGGACTGGGGAGCCTGTGTTCTTCCCACCGTGCTATTCTCTGAAGGGAAAAAAAAGCTTAAACAGAGCTGCCGAGTTGGAATATGTGAGTACCCACCCAGGGAGACGCGAGTTTGGCTGAGTAATTCTGATGTGTCTAAGAAAACATCACTCTTGTCACCGCAGTGTCATGGGCACAGAGGATGGGAGGCTCGTCAGCCCTCTGGGCTGTCACAGTTGGGAGACCAACCTGGTGACATCTGCAGCTTGTCCCTTCCACTTGAGCTGGACGCATCCAGCACCGGGACTGGTGCCTCCTGGGCTGACACCCGGAAGCATGTGGGCTGTGTTCTTGATTCAGGAAGACAGAGATTAACCAGCTCCTAGGCAACCCATGAGGAGGTCACTGTGGTCAGAACAAACTCCTGGATGGAAGGGCGCTCTGGGCCCGCACAAGTGTTTATTTAACTGCTTCTTGCTTGATGAATAACTAATTTGCACGAAGCCACAGTGTACCGGAGATGCGGTGATAAATGATGCCGCAGGAGCATCAAGTTCCTGGGCTTTCAGGGTGTTTTGCATTCCTCAAGGCTGCAAGAAGAATGCCTGCTTCTCTGACCGTGGATTCGGGCGCTGGCGAGCCCGGCACAGAAGGCCTCTGCGTCTCTCCAGGGCAAGACTCACACCTCATTTCCCTCTGTAACTCCCTCCCCCAACCAGCACATAGTAGGTGCTCAAAAAAATGCTGCTTGGGTTAGCATGGAATAAATCTGCATTTTAATCCACACAGTAAATATGATGTTTGAAAGGTAAACCAGAAGGCAGGGTATGTTCTGATGGGAGGTCTGAACGCACAAAGACAAAAGTGAACATTTCAAAGGTTTGTACAGTAACGTGTGCATGGAGGAGGGTCTTGCCGAATTCTGATTAGATACATGCATAGGCTTGGGCATAATACAGTGTGCTCATTGTACCCGTAGATATGAATAACAATATATTTTAAGATATCTGATCACTAAATATATTCATGCTTGTGATTGGCACATGAAATACTCTCAGTAAAATGCTAGTTTTGCTCCGGTCCAAAAAAAGCTCTAAGAAAATGAAATTCTGACACCTTAGTCACAGATCACGCCATGCGGAGCCTCAAGAAACCGGTGTTGGGAACTGGGAAATGCTCTCTGATAACCACCAATTACAAAAGGGCAAATGAGTAAAAAAGAGAACAGGAGACACGAGCCACAGGAGGCATATTTAAAAGTGTCAAATCGGTAGGAAGAGCAGGAGGAAATTGCAAACCCAGAAGGAGCCGCGGAAAGACAGCAGGGATGACCGAAATCGTGCTGCACCATCTTGTGCGGGGGGTGGAAACCCAAAGGGGGGCTGGCTGGGGGCAGATGGTGGCCCCGTCACCCAGGAAAGGGGAAAAGCGGTCCTTGTCACCTCAGTGGGTGATCTGTCTCCAGCCAAAAGAACGTGTTCCAAGCTGGAAAGTGAGGAAACAGGTGGGACAGGAGAGAGACAATACCTTGATGAGAGACGCTGGCCAAGGCAGACCCTGCACCTGGACCTGACTGCAGACTCTCGAATGGAATCTGATTTTGAGAAGGGGGCGTGCAGGAGAGGCAGGCCCTCATGATGTGCAGATGCCAGCCCACTTCCTGAAGGGGAGCCAGGACGAGCCAGCCGGTCACTTACCCTCCACCCAGACCTGCAGCCCACGCTACCCAGCGGCCTCCTTAGGGCTCCACCAGCTGACCCCCTGCAGACAAGGAACACCTACCACCTACCCCGTGCAAACAGGACCCTGGATCTGACCTCCAAATGGCTCTTCTCAGGAAATGGCTCCAACCCCCAGCCCCCACCCTCATCAGAGACCCAGAGACATGCTTGACCATAATGGGTCCTTTGTCTTCTCGCTTGCTTCCAGAGAAAATCTAGAAAGCTCCAATTCCCTCCCTTCTACACCCTAGTGCAACCCACTGTCACTTGCTGCTGACAGCTGTGCCAGGGCCCCTACCTGGCCACCATCAAGTCTATTCCCAACACAGCAGCCAGGGGGACCCCCACAGCACCATCTATAGGTTTACATTTCATCCATGCTCCCTACGCCGCAGGTGTCTCTCCCCAAACTCACCTCCTATGGCTGCGCCCTCCGGCAGGACGCTGCACTCCCTTCCTTCCTGGGACACACCAGCTCTCCCACCCAGGACCTCAGCACACGGCTCCCTCCAAGAACCCGGTTCTTTCCACCAGCCGCTCTGCCCGCCTCCAGCCCGGGGCATGACGGGGTCCATACCCGACAGCTCCATCTCAGGGACACCCCCCTCTCACTCTCCTCTTTGTCTCCAAGTCTAAAGCCCGATTATTTGTTTGTTTACTTGTCAGTTTGTCCCTGTTACTAGAATCTCAGTTGACTGGCATAAGGAGGGGTACATCTTGAAGCCAAGATCTGAGGGAGCAAGGGAACCCCAGGGGTAGATGGAGGAGGGAGACAGGGAAGGGAGTTTCAGGTGGAAGGAACAGCATGAGCAAACGCAGAGTCAGGAAAGGGACATCCCGGGAGGAGCCAGTCCTGGAGGAAGGCGGGAAGGGGATGGACTGCATGTGCAGGGAGGGAGGGGGCTCAGGGGGCCTCCCTCGGTCAGTCTGGGAGCCCCTTCCCAGGACTCGAACGCTTTAGCTGCCCCATCGGTAAGACGCTCCTCCGGGGCACAGAGAAGCCAGAATTCTTCGTTGGATGTGGTCTGATGACCTGGGGCACTCCCACGCCCCTGTCTCTCTGCTGCCTGTGTGGGCTCGGAGGACACAGTGTGCATGCCCTGGCAGGACAAAGAGCCGCCAGGACCTGTCACCACTTCCGCTTCTGGGAGAGGTCGGCAAAGAAGCCCAGTCGGCACGACGGACATTCCAGGATTTTATCCCAATTCCATGGACTCGGTCTACAGCCCACCCCCCTCTCTCCCCTAGAGCCTGCAAGGCTTAGCTTCTTCCCCCAGACGGCCGTCTCACAGCCAAACAGCCCTCAGGAAAGGCAGGGAGGACAGCGGTTGAGAGCGTGGACTCAGGCCAGGCTCATGGCTTTGCCACTGCATGGGCGTGAGATATGACCTCGAGACAGTTGCCTAACCGCCCCCAGGTGCCGCGTCTTCTTCTGTCACAGGAGGTCGACAGCTCCATTGCCCAGGGCGTTGTGAGGATTAAATACCAAGGCCTCTGAGGAACACAAACACATACCCATTCGGCAGCTGAGTAAACTGGGGCTCAGAGAGGTGAGTCACTTCCCCACAGTGTCACAGTGGCGAGGGGCAGAGCCATAACCTCCTTCCAGAGGCCTTGTCCCTGACCTCAGAGCCATGTGACCTTCTCGGGTCTCAGGGGACACCTACGCTGACCCACCCTGTCCATCCCCCGCTGAGACCCGAGCAGGCTCACAAGCAGGTCCAAAGGTGACTTGGGGACACCGAAACACCGTATTGTACTTCAGCTCGGTTAACTAGAACCACATCCTGAGCACAACTAAAACTAGGTCAAAAGAATTATTTCTGGGGTTTCAAAAAAAAAAAAAAGAACCTTACAGGAATATCCTAAATGTGTCTCATCATTTGCAGCCAAGTGATGTCAAATGGAAGGTTTGTTATTATGCATTTTCTTTTTCCAACATGTCAAATCCTTGTTCCTGACTGGAATGAGGCTGTTCCAATTAGCAGCTCGCCCCACCCCCCACCAGCTGTCTCCTGGCTCAGCCGAGTGGGAAGGGGCAGGACGAGCCGCTGACTCAGTGGTTCTGCCCAGGTGGCACACTCAAAAGGGGCAGCCTTGACCGTGGCCTCGAACCCTTCTTCCCGGGTCCACTGTGCTCCAGCTTCCACCCCTTTCTGGGTGCTGCAGCTACTTGAAGACTCAGTCACTTGCAATACCTCCAAGCACTCTAACCACGACCTGCCCCCTTATCTCATACCCCCTCCCCCCTCCCTTTACAAGGGAGGAAACTGAGGTGCAGGTTGTCCCAAGGCCCGCAGCCCATTGGTGGCAGACCAGAGCGAGAGCTCAGGGCTCCTGGCACTTGGATAATCATCTTCCTGCCCTCCAGGAGCAGGGGGTCTTGAGACACCGTGGGTGTGCAGTAGTCTCCCTTCTCTGCGGGGACATGTTCGCTCCAAGACCCCAGCCGATGCCTAAAATCACAGATAACACCGAACCCTATAGATTCTATGTTTTTTCCAATATATACATACCTATGCTAAAGTTTAATTTACGAATTAGGCACAGAAAGAAATAAACAATAACGAATGATAAAATGGGACAATTACAACAATGTATTATAATAAAAGTTATGTGAATGTGGTCTCTCTCCCTCTCTAGAAATATCTGGAATTTTCCAATTAATCATCATGGGCACCTGTCATTGAATTCGAAGCCCACCGAGGTAATCCAGGATGATCTCATCTGAAGATCCTTCATTACATCCGCCAAGACCCTTTTTCCAAACAACATCCCATTCACAGGCCCCAGGGGTGAGGACCTATGTTTTGGGGACCGCCCTTCAACCCACCACGATGAAGTTCTACTTGGGGGTTCCAGGGACCTTCGGAAATCAGGGACTGTAAGCACAGCTTACAATTGGGGTGAGGACCCTCTGATCTGCCCACAAGGCAGAGCAAGGACTTGCCCTCCTCTGGACAGCAGCGTGCTGGCCATGTAGTGGCCAGAGAGACATGCACCACACAGCGTCGGGACAAAGCGCCCAGCCCACTGCACAGAAGGCTGCATCCCAGGCACGGTGCTGCGTCCTCCCCCTGTGGCTACCCTGCCAGGGAAGCAGAATATAAACTCCATCACCTGCGAGATGGGTGACTTCGGACAACTGAATTCTGCAGGTTTCCCTTTCCTCCTCTTAAAACTGGTAATAATAATATCTGCTTTGCACCCTGGCTGGTGTGGCTCAGTGGATTGAGCACTGGATTGCGAACCAAAGGGTTGCCAGTTCGATTCCCAGTCAGGGTGCATGCCTGGGTTGGGGGCCACGTCCCTGGTGGGGGTGTGTAAGAAGCAACCACACATTGACGTTTCCCTCCCTCCCTTCTCCTCTGCCTAGAAGTGGATAAATAAAATCTTTAAAATAATAATAATAATATCTGCTTTGAGAGGTCCTTGGGAAGGGAAAGGAGACTACGTAAGAGGGATAAATGCTTAGACAGAGGCACGCTCAGCCGAAGCTGCCATCGTCGTCATCACCATCATTATCATCCCCCCTCTTTATTCCTTGTCCACACCTGATTATTTTTTACAAACCCACGCTCTATCTCCTTTCCTAATAGCTGTGACCCCCAAGCCCCCACGCAGTGCTCACAGAATTGGAGTGTCACTTTAAATGCACCAGGAAGTTCGCTGCTTAAAGGACCCTGGGGGGACCCCGTCTGTAAAGGCTTAACACCCTCAGGCAGCGTGAATGCTGATGGGAAGGTTATCAGTGCCAGCATGTGTATGCGTGGTCACGTTCCAGCGATGTAAGTGGGGCACGGCCCGCCGGCTCCACGGTTGTACTCAGCCCTGCCGGCCGCTTGCCTCCTTCTCCACTGCTTAGACAATGCCTGAGCTCATTTAGAGCCCCTGCTCTCCCCCCCCACCACCACCACCACCGCGGTGTGACAAGTACAAAGAGAAACTGAGAAGGAAGTGAGTGCTATCCCCACTCAATGCCCCCGTGTGAGGAGATACAAACCCAGAAGCCACACCTGGAGTGACAGGCAGGACTAGAAGAGGGCAAGAACCATGCACTCGCTGATCCCACAACACAGGAGCCCAAATAGGGCAGGGGCAAGGCCACAGGCTCTGGAGCCTACGGACAGGGGTTCAAATCCCAGCCCTGCCTGTCCCTGCTGTGGTGGAAGGCCTGAAATGAGGGCCCGATATTATGTGCCGCCATGTCACGTGGAGAAATCAAAGGGCTTGGAGCAGACTAACCTCAAGTTCCCCTCCCTACCCTGTTCTGCACACAAAGTCTCATATCTCATAACGGCCCCTAAACAGACAACCCTACTGGTCAGGGGGACCAGGCCCAGTCCCCACTTACCCCTGAAGAGTGGGTTTTCATTTCACACAGCCCATAGAGTTATTCAGACAAGCCAATGACATCTTCCTGCAGGAACCAGGGGCGCCCCTGCCCTCTCGTCACTAGAGACAGCCCACCTCCCACTGCCCCTGGTTATTCATGGACACGGCCCCCTGCAGACCACATGGCGTGTGGTGTCCTCCTCCCTGGCTGGGAGCACGTGTGAATAATAAACTACTGCACCCCACCTGTCCAGCATTGGGTATTGTGCTCAGCCTTTCCCACGACCCGGAGTCCAGGCTCCCACCTTCACCAACAGGGTGATGAAAACCCAGCTGTGTGAGTTTGGCCAAGCTCTCTGACCAGTGGTTTTCTCATCTTCCAGGAGATAAAATCTTCCTTGCAAAAGACCAACACACAAATTCCTACTGTGTAACTGCAGGGGCTCCCTTGCCGCACCAAATAAACAGAAAGCAGTGAGATAAGCAACCGCGGAGGCTGGACCACACATTCCCTATCACTCCCCCCGCTTTCACGCAAACTACACTTGGATTCTCGAGAAGGGACTGATTAGACTTCTAACTCTAACATCGTATGTGCTATTCTTAATCAGTGGGTAGGGGCCACAGATTAAAACTAGAAAGCGATCTACACAAGAAAGATAACTACGCCAGCAGGGAGCGCCGTGCAGTGCAGGGAAGTAAGGAGGACCCACTGTTCCACGTGCAGAATATTGCTGGTGCTCCCCAAGCACTGCCTGCAAAGGCTCTGGCAGCAGAGATCATGACTGATCAGTGATGCTGTGACTGACCAGTGATGTCTGCCATGGGCAAGAAGTGGGTCAGACAGTAGGTGATGACGGTGTAGGTGCCCTCCCTCTCTCCCCGGACAGGAGAAAGGACCTGGGCTTCTGGCCAATGCCCTGCCCAGGGCCTGTGCCTCTCTGTGAAATAAAAAAAAAAAAAGACCTAGTGATCTGCAAGGTCCCACCTCTTCTTCTTTCTGTTTCCTTCAATCGAACTAATCACATCACAGTGAAGGTCCGGGATGGGGTCCCTGATCTCAGGATGGGACAGAAGGAAACCATTCTGACTATACTTCTGGATAATTGCACTATTTCCTGATTAACCCTTGTAATCCTACCAGGTGTGATTCCAAGGGAGCTTCTCCAGAAGCAAAGGGATTTCTGCAAACCGTAGTTGCTGCCTGCAGTGGCAGTTTACAATGAAGAAACCGTGCCCTGTTCCAGCCAGACTCAGGATCCGAGCGCCAAAGCCACTGCTGGGCCCTGTGCACACTGCCCTCTGAGTTCCCCAGGAGGGGTGGCCCTAGCCTGGCCACTGGCGGGAGCGGGGAAAGGGGCAAACCCACAGGTGCCCCCAGCCCACCTCGCACATCGTCAGCTGGGGCAGCCAGTGAGCACAGGGGCAGACAATGGCCCGGGCTGGTCTCGCTCCCCCAAAGAGGCTCAGATCTCTCTTCAATAGAATGGCCTTTAATCACTCTAAAGATTTTATTAAAAATTCCCTGTAGACCAATTACAGCCAATGCTTCCTGGCCACGATCTGTCTCGCCATCATGCCCACGGCTTCTTATGCCTCAGCTTGCGAACGCTCCCTAGACCCGCTCTCTCTTCTTCCGTCTGTCCTGGGGCATCTGCCTCTTCGTCCCTGCCCCAGTGGGTGTGTCCACACCTCTGGCTGCCCCGCTACGCCTGTCCCCAGCTCTGCATCTGGGCCCTCTCAGCGTGTCTCCCAGTCCGTGCTTTGCCTCTCCTTTTCTCCTCTGCCTCTCCCACCCTCTTCTTCACTGTGACCCTCTCTCCTTCTCTAGAGCAGAGCCCTCACCATCTAGGGTGTCTTTTCATTCCTCCTGCCTTCAGGGAAGTCTTCTCCAACATGGAGTGACCGCCACAGCCAGTCAGGGGTTCCCTGGAAACACGCCCTGCAGGAGGATGCTCATGGGGCAGCACCGAGACAGGAGAGCTGAGCGAGAGCCAAGAGGTGGGAGAAAAATGGAAGGCTGCACCGCAGCAACCAGGGAGGCTTCGGGAAGGAGGCCATCCGGGAAGGCCCTGGCCCGTGGAGACTGGGTGCTGGTCCCTCTCCCATGGAACCAACATAAACCTCTGTCGGTCTCTCTAGGTCTGAAAAGTTCCTGCTCTCTGGACCTACCGGCTCAGATGTCTGGGATTCATCAGTTCCATAAATATTAATAGCTCTCCACCAAGCACCAGGGGACAGGGCAGAGTGTGCAAGGACAAACCAGCATGGGGCCGGGTGGGACACAGGCCCATGAGGCAAAGGTTAAGAAGGGATGTGAGGAGTTCCAGGAGCAATTCACGGGCGTCTGAAACCCCGACCCGATGACAACGCATGCGGGAACTTGCTGGTCAGAGTGTGAGGGGCCGCTCTCTGCTTCCTTCACCGGAAACGGGGGCTCCAAGTTACTTGGCCTTTCCCGACCACGGGGTGTGCTCACAGCTACCTCTGCCACCTACCCAGCTCGAGACCCGAGACCCGACGGGGTGGGTGGTTCATCCAAGCTCTCCTGCCTCAGCTCCCTCCTCCGCACCGCAGAGAGGACTGCGCTCTCAAGGGACACTAACCTGAGTGGGAGCCTGCAGGGACAGTGCCCAACCCTACCAAGCCCTATCAGGGTGACTGTGTATTTATCAGGGATCGTGAATGACATGCCAACTGGAGTGACACCAGTCCCACTCTGCTGAAAGAAATCGGAATTCTTGTCTCACCTGTGAAAGGCTTCCTTCTGCCCAGCCAATCCCCCGAGGGCTCTGCC
>PVKM010051279.1:0-10516 GCA_004027735.1 Carollia perspicillata
TACCTGGAGGTAAAAGGTAACCCTCCGGGGCCCATCTGAACCCCTAGGCTGGATCCTCATAGACCGGTGTGGAAAGCACTTTGGCACCATTTTGAATTACCTCCGTGATGACACCATCATCCTCCCTCAGAGCCGTCAAGAAATCAAGGAATTGATGGCTGAAGCAAAATATTACCTCATTCAGGGCCTGGTGAACATGTGCCAGACCGCCCTGCAGGTACGGAGGCCAAGCCCGGGGCTGGTTGATAAGGTTGGGAGTTGGCCCGCTCCTCGGGACATACGGGTCCAGTTCCTGGAAGGCTGTGTAGCGGGTGTGGTGGAGGAGTCCAAACCTGCTTAGGTACACTGGCTGCTGCCCAGGCCGAGCAGGCGGCCAGCCAGTGAGTGTGCAAGGTGACGGGCTGAGGCAGTATGACTGGGCCCTGCTCTGGTGTACAGCCCGGATGTCTGGATTTTTGGTTTTCTGGAAATGGGAGTCTGCTTGCCAGCTGGCAGTTCTGTTACCAGGGTCCCCTGCCTCTCTGTCTGATGCGTCCCCAACAAGCAGGGCTGGCCATGGCAGAGGGGCTTTGACAGGTCCCGGGGAAAGCCTGGCCAAGGCTGGCAAACAGGATCTCAAAAAGGGTTCTCGGCTGTGTGTCACCCAGGACAAGAAGGACTCCTACCAGCCGGTGTGCAACATCCCCGTCATCACGTCCCTGAAGGAGGAGGAGAGGCTCATCGAATCTTCCACCAAGGTACCGGGCCTCTGCGGGACCTCTGGGGGCTGCAGGCAGGGGTTCCGGGGCCCACGCCAGCCCTCACGCTCTCCTCTCCCACAGCCCGTGGTGAAGCTGCTGCACAACAGAAGCAACAACAAGTACTCCTACACCAGGTAGCGTGGGCGTCCGTGGGGTGCTGGCGGGGCATCTTGGGGGAGGGCTGCAGGAGCAGCTCAAAGGGCGGAGCACCCAGAGGGGAAGTTTGGCAGCCCACCCGAGGGAAGCCCCCCGCACCCCTGCACCCCTGGCGTGGTTGGCACAGGCCTGGGTCTTGGGAGGGGAAGGGGAATCAGGGCAGAGGCAGTTGGAACTTGCAGCAGGGCACTGGCTGGGATGTAGACGAGACTGAGCATGCAACACCGTCCTCACATGTCGTGTCGGGCAGCGAGCCAGGTGTTTTCCCAGCATTACTTTCCCGGGTGGAGGAGGGCAACTGGGAAGCCAGTGGGCTGGGATCCCTTCCTAGGACCCTGGTCCTAGGCCAGTTTCCCTCTGGCCCCCAGTGTCCTCTCAACAGGCCTCAGGTCTGTGCGGGAGGTCTGCAGGCTCCGAGTCCCAATGCTCTCAGTGGCTCTCGGTGAATAGACATGTCACCCTCACGGCAAGGGAAAGAATCCTGCTGAGGCCACAGCAAGCCTCCTTCCTTCCAGGCCTAAAGAGAGGAGGCCTCCCTTCCTCGGTTCTCTCTGCTTTAACTTGAAACCAGCTCAACTCCTTTCCCGCACAGGCCCCCAAACCCAGACGGTGCCCCTCGGCCCTTTCTCTTCCTTCCTGTCCCCTCTGGCATCTTGACTGTCCCTCATTTCAGCATGTCAGGGGAGGGGCGGGGAGAGCCCAGCTGGTACGCTCCCCGGGCTGGAACCGCATTCCCAGGCCTGCGGGCCCCGTGGGTTTTGCAGCAACTCCGATGACCACCTCCTGAAAAACATCGAGCTGTTCGACAAGCTCTCCCTGCGCTTCAACGGCCGTGTGCTCTTCATCAAGGACGTCATCGGCGACGAGATCTGCTGCTGGTCATTCTACGGCCAGGGCCGGAAGCTGGCCGAGGTGTGCTGCACCTCCATCGTGTATGCCACGGAGAAGAAGCAGACCAAGGTATGGGGCTTCCCCTGCGTGGCGGGGGGCAGGACACTCTCCAGGAGCTGGAGGGGGCGTCCGTTTTGCTCTGTTGTCTTTCCCAAACTCCCCGGGCAAGGATCAAGGCCAGTACGAGGGGCTCGAGGGGCTTGGGCAAAGGCCCGGAACTCTTTGTGCTGGTCAGCTGACGGGCGGGGGCTGACGGGCGGGGGCTGTCGGGAAGGACCGGATCTTTGGAGTTGGCCCAGTTCAAGTTTGAATTCTAGTCCCACAATTTACCAGTTTTCTGACTTTGGATAAGACATTTGAACCATTTGGGCCTCCGTTTCCTCATTTGCGAACAAGGGAATAATGGTGTGAATTTAACAGAGTTGTGAAAATGAAACGGTTCTGAGGGGCAGCGGTTCAGTGTAGTGGAAACGGCTGTTCAGATCTCTCCTCGGGCCCCTGCCGGTGGGGCGTCCCCGCTCACTCAGCTTAGCTCCGCAGGGACAACACAGTGCCAGGCATCCGTGAGGGGATTGCCAGGTGATAGTTAACATAAGCTCAGCCGACCACGCTTTCCCAGGCTGCGAGTGGTCAGCGCCCTCCCCAGAGAGTAGCTGCCCGCCCTGCACGCGGACTCCAGAGATGACAGGGCTTTGCTGGCCTGGAAGGGCAGCCCACCAGGGGGAGTTGTGTGCGAGTGAAGGGCCCAAAGCAGCAAGCCCACGCGTGACCCTCTCCCCCCGGACTACTGAAGTCCCTGCAGCCGGGCTGTCTGAGGGTCGGGGAGGGCAGCTTAAGGGAGTGACCCTGCCTCCTCCTGTCATTTTTGGGGGTGGGAGCTCCCGAGTGCACATACCAGTGGGGTCAGGATGGAGGGGCAGGTCTGTGCGGGGGCTGGTTACGCTGTGGAAGTGGCAAGGGCCCCTGCCACCTCCCTAAGCGCCTTCTCTTTCATGAACTCTGTGATGCCACACACCACACCCACGAGGGAGGCAGAGCTAGACTGTTCCCCTATGTGGCAGATGAGGGAACAGAAGCTCAAGGTGACACAAGTTAGGCTCGAGTCCAGGTACCTTGAATGCCATCCCTATCCATCTTCCAAGTAATGTTCACAGCAACTCTCTGAGGTAGGTGTTAACCGTGATCTTACACAAGCAGAAACAGGCTGGGCAAGGTTATGCCCAAGGCCCCGCAGCTATTAAGGACTCGAGCTGTATCTGTACAACGCCGAGGCCTAAGCCAAAGCCGAGGCCCTGGCCTCTGCACGTGCTGGTCCACTGGTCTGGGATCCAGAAGGACATGGAGAGGGGGCTAGTCTTCTGCACCCCCCCTTACGTGCATAGGGCACGTCTCTTCACACCCCCTTCAGAGGGGGACCTGCCCTCAGCCTCAGGAGACAGGAAGCCAACTGTCTCCCGAGAGAGTTCAGGGGGCTGAATGAGCCAGCGTGGGGTCAGGGGCCCCGCTGTGCTGCTCTGTCTTTGGAATGAAACCTCGTTCATTCAGTCCGTCCTGTTGGCCCCCTTGCCCCAGGTGGAATTTCCAGAGGCCCGAATCTATGAGGAGACACTCAACGTCTTACTCTACGAGACCCCCCGCGTCCCTGACAACTCCTTGTTGGAGGCCACGAGCCGCAGCCGTAGACAGGCTTCCCCCAGTGAAGATGAGGAGACCTTTGAACTGCGGGACCGTGTCCGCCGCATCCACGTCAAGCGCTATAGCACTTACGATGACCGGCAGCTGGGCCACCAGTCTGCCCATCGTGACTGACAAGACCCTCAGGGAGTCAGGGCATGGGGCACCCTGTCTCCCCTGCTGTGGACCCATGCTCCATTCACCACCCCACACTGCTGCTGGCTGGGTCTCTGCTCCAGCACCCAGAGGCACGATGGGTCCTGTCTGGGGGGAGCAGAGGGCCTGAGTAGGGGAGGGACCCCGTTCCTTCGCCCTGCTCCCCGAGTACTTCAGGATGGCTGAGCCCTGGCCCCTTGGCTCAGTGACACCCTGCCTGCCTGACAGGGAGCTGCTGCCGCCCCTGGGGTGAGTGGGTCAGTCCGCCCACCTCCTGCTAAGGACATCCCATTGGCCCTTCGCTGATGCCCCTTTGCCCTGCTGAAGGGCCACTTTAGGCCTCAGCTGAGGCCCCTGGGGAATGGAGCCATGCTGTGGAGAAGGGGGCTGCCGGTGCTGTGGAGGCCCAGTTCCTTAGAAGGTGGGGCTCCTTTTTCCTAAGGTGTTTAAGCACAGGGTTGATGAGTTTGTTTTTTTAATTATCTAGGAATCGAATAGTTCTAGGTCTAATACTGAGGGGACTGGGTATTCCTACTGCCCCTCCAGGACGCCCAGACTTTAAAGCACTTTGTCCTCTTGTTCAGGAGAGCTGTGTTTCTCCCTGACCCGCATTGTCTTTTTCTGACCCTGACCCCTCTTCCCTGCAGAATCAATCTGAGGGAGGGGACAGAAGAAGCAATAAGAACACTGACCAGTGTTGGCTTTGCCAGGGGGCTGGCCAAGCAGCCTGCCCAGAGCGCGCTGAAGAAGGGCGCATAAGTTGGGGCCACGGTCCTAATAACGCTCCTGCGAGAAAGGGCGTTTTACCCCAAATTCTCCAAGTCACACGACCGACTCTTTGATTCTCCTACCCTCAGCTCCAAGGCACGCTGCCCTTACTGCAAAGCCAAAGAGCCATTTAGGGCAGGAGCATGAGCCACCGCAGGAAGGCCGTGGAGCCCGTGGGCACCAGGCGCAGAGCCCCGCATTCCTGGCGGCCCTGCGAGAAAGTGGCGTGTGCTTGGCCATGTGTCCTCCCACTCCCCACTCTTGCTGTTGGTTTGGTGTCCTGGCTGGGGATGGTGGTTCTCTCCAGGGTGAGTCTCTAGACACAGGATACTGTGAGCAGCCTAAGCCCCTTGAAAAGTTCCTTCCTTTCTTCTTGTTGGGTAACGTGGCCATGGCAATGCCAAGCACCAGCTCTTGGGCAAGGACGCGAGTTCCTCTGCAGGTCTTTGGTTTCTGTTCCCTTCTGTTTGGCATGGTTCTCGGGAGGCTGCTGATCTGAATTCTTTTCCAAAGGAATGCCGTCAGGAAGGGAATGTTCAGCCAGTTCAACAAATAACAAAGCAGCACAGCCACTCAGCAGTGCTCACTCGTTCAGGAAAGGACATAGGTTATCAAGTTCATCTCTCAACTACTCTTACAGTAAGCCCCTAAGTGGCTATTCATGGCTGACTCCACGGTCTATGGGCAGATGCCAGGCCAGGGTTAGACACTCAACAAGGACCTGAAATGACATGAGGGGGCAAGAGACATGTGACTCTAATCAGGTAGTTTACATTTGTCATGGTCTTGAATGCGTGAAGACTTTCAGATGCGGCATCCTGGTGATCAGCTGCAAACGGCTCTTCCAGCATTCAGTGGAGTAACGACATGAAGACAAATCAGTTTCTTTGGCCAGATTCTGGCTTTGGCTGTGTGGCTTTCTCAGAGAGCCTGGAATGATGCCGAGGCCAGTGGCCTACTTCCTCAGCTGCCCTCCCGAAGCCCTTTAACACTCAAAGCCCCAGTGCCCCCCTGGAGCATGTTAATGATCGTCCCTTGACCTTCACAGCCCCTGCAGCCTCTTTACAGCTGGCTCAGTGACTTTCCCAGAAAGCATGAGAGTCTGGGACTCTAGACACTTTCTCTGACTGAAAATATCTCCTCGTTCTTAAAAAACTACTAACATTGAGCTCATTGAAGCAATCTCAGCTCCTTACGTCAGACTTTGTGGTGTAAACGCTTGGGAGGATTTTGAGCTTCCCAGCCCCGTTCAAAAAGCAACTCTTGGTTGTATGAATTTTTCACCTCTGAGCAGCCCAGGGAAAAGTAAACAAAAAGTGTGGATGAAGGTCAAACCTTCTCATCCGTTTCTCAGAAAACCGGAAGCCTGCTGTTAAGGACACGTACCGGCTTGGGTTCGATTCAGTTTGTTGTCTGACCAGGGTCTGCCTACAGGACGGTACAGGTGCTGGCATGAGAGAACTTCCTCAGCACACAGCTGCAGTTCTTTGTCATTGTCACAGGTGACGGAAACACTAATTTCTAATAAAACTGTATCACACTGCAGTGTGCAGAGCCGTGCTTACAGTGGGTACGGCTTGGTCAGCTCGCCGCTATGGAAGTGGCTCTCAAGTGTAGGTCCGCCTGACCTGGGTTCTCCCAGTCCGATGTCCCCTTGCAGTTGTCCTGCAACCCACGCTCCCCCTGGTGGAGGATTAAGGACAACACTAACGGGCTGGAACTGAGATTTAATATTAATTCGAGAACAAAACAACCTCTTTAACAATCACTATGGTAGTGGGGAAGCAGGAACCCTAAGAAACAGGGCAAAATGCAGCATATTTCGTCTCTGGCTCTTGGAGATCTGTGAGCAGCTCAGAAAGCAGCTTGGCTTAATCACCACCCTTAACATAAACCTCGGCTGAATTTCTGCATTGTAGTCTGGAGGCTTGGCAACCTGTGCTCATGGCTGGCAGGCTCGTCATTCCAGAAACCTGGCCAGCTTGCTTCACTCCTCTCCCTGGCCCAGGGAGGCCAGAGATGCCAATGGTTGGCCAGCACGAAGAGCCAGGCCACCCCTCCAACCCTGAGGTTGGCCTCCCCCTCTGCAGCTGGTGGAAGGTAAAGAAGAGAACAGGAGTCCAGCCCAGCCCCCACCCCACCGACCGAGAGGCATAGTGACTCTGGGACAGGTCCAGCCAACCCCAAGCTTCTGGAGGGAAACACACATACCCTAGGAGTGGGACCCTCCTGGAAAGAGCAAGGGAAGCAATTAGGGGCCCCTCACCAGGTCAAAAAGGGAGCCTGAGGCCCTAGGGGCAGAAATGGCGAGGGTGGCCAAGCGTGCACTGGTTTATTGACCAACCTCACATTCCAAACAGGCCAGGAAACTCCCCCTCGCCTGTGGCAGCTGACCACAAAAGTCCCTGGTGAAAGGGTCTACTGGAACACAGTGTAGGCAGGGCTTGCAGGGGAGGCCAGCCTTCGAGGAGTCCTACATGGATCTTCCGGAGGGGATGGTTATAGCCCACCCACCAAAAAAAGAACCCCACATTCAAATGGTGCACACGATGGAAGAGACCCACTGCGCCCCGTGATGGAGAGAGTTCCGCAGCAGTTGTGGGGTGACAGCCATTCTTCAGGGACCGGGCCTGGCCGTGCGGGGTCTCGGCTGGCCTACCAGTGAAGGCCTGAGGGGGGTGTCTTCTCGTCTTTATTGCTCTCCAGGGAGAAGGGAGGGATCCGGACATCAAAGTGGGAGCCATCAGGCCTCTCGAAGCGGAACGTGCCCCTGTGAGTCAGAGAAGCTAGTTTAGAGGGAGTGCGGGCCGAGGTCGTCCTGAGGCCCCAGGTAGCCGTGCGTCCTCAGCTCCAGGACCACAGCAGCATGAGGCAGGCCCGGGCTCTCTTCTGCCTGGTCCGTGCCAGCACAGCACTGGTCCAGGGACCCAGGAGCCCTCCCTGGCCCTACATGAAAAGAAAAAATACAGCTGTCCTGACTCTGACCCTTAGATGCGCACTGCATAAAAAACCCAACTACACTTTCCGGTTAAGGAGTGAAACACCAGGAAAAACCAATTGTGTAGGCCACTCTGTATCATCAAGTCACCAGACCACTTTGGCTTAAGCCCTTAGTCCACAAAACCACAGGGAAATGGGAAACAGACATAAAAAATCAGGCAAGTCCCAAACAATGAACGGCAGGTAAGGCTCAATCTCAGGACTTAACTTGGCCCAAAATTAGTTGCGAGCTATGAGCTCCCACTTCTCTGACCCGCAGCCGGAGTCTGCAGGGTTGAGCTGCCCTGCCCAGGCACACGCTCACTCACCACATGTGCCCACTGGAAGCCTGCAGTGAGACGTGGCTGCTGTACTGGAACGCAGGCTGCTCCTTGGACAACACCGGTTCCTGGGAGGGTTCAGGGAAAATGGGTCAGGCCAAACGAGCTCCCTGGGCCTGGGGGCCAGACGCCAACTACCAGCAACTCGGGACTACACGCCCCCTCGTGCCTCCCCCACTGCACAGCCGTGGTCCTGGGCCTTTGACTCTGACTCTAGGAAAGGTCATCCTAGGCTGCATGTCTGAGGACACTGGGCCAAGATGCCCGGCACAGAACCTACTCTGCAAATACCCCTCCCAGCGTCTGTCCGCGGAGTGCCCGAGTGCAAGGCACCGTGGTGGTGCTCTGCAAACCTTTGCTGACTTACGTTTCCAAGTACCCACTTCAGCGCTAAATGGGGAAACTGAGACTTGGGTTAAAGAACTTACCCAGAGTTATGCAGTGAGGGAAGAACACAGCCGGCATTTGAAGCCAGATTATCTAACTCCAGAGCCCCCTACTCTTACTGAGGGTCCAACCCTGCTTCCCCCAAGTCCCTGCTGACTTGGATAAATGCTTATTACATGTGGCCTCTGGCCAGTTCTCGTGACTTTATTTCTCAGGAGACAGAGTGGAGATTGTCGGGAACTGCAAAATCAGGTCTCAAGAACCAACAGAGGATGCGAGCCTGTGAAGCAGCAGAGGCAGGACAGCCAGCAGTAGTGGGGCCCGCCTGCCCCGCCTAAAGCCTTCAAATTCAGGAGTTTTACAAGGCGCTGTGCTGGCACCAGAAACTCCCCTCCAGCTTTGAAGTCGGACTCACTGGATTCAAATCCAGGTCCTGCCCCCACTAGCTACGGGACCGGGCTAGTCATCTAACTTCGTACTCGCACTCCACTCGCATCGTCTGTGAAATGGGCCCTGAGAAAGCTACCTCACAGGGTGGTGGTGCGGTTTCTCACCAATGCACTCATACGTGGAGCCTCTGCCCCTAGCACAGAGGAGGAGGAAACCACACGCTAAGCCCCCAAGCCTGCTGGGCAGGACCAGGAACTGGGCACTATTGGCCCAGTGGTGATAATGCTCACCCTGCCCACCACCCCTCGGCCTCGCACTGTCTCCAGGGTGCCAGACAGACTGAATATCCTCCAGTGTCGCTCCCGGAGCTGTACCACGTCACTGTCAAGGTTCTCCAAGCGGATACAGTAGCGCCACTGTGGGAGTGGGGAAGAGAGAATTCACAGCGGAGGCAAGTAAACTTTGGGCTAGCCTGCCCAGAAGTCTAAGAGAGCAAAAGACAACAAAGGTTGACCCCTGCATTGCACAGGCCCCGCTCCCCAGAGGTAAAGTCCCCCCACCTGCCAACCTGCCCCCACCATGCACCTTTCCTGAGCTCCACCTCCTGGAGGGAGACACTCACCCAGTACACATGGGAATTCTGGGCTTCCTGGGGGGAAAGAAAAGGAAGAACGTAAGTACCAGAGCAGAGGGCAGAATCAAGTCTGTTCCAGTTGACACCTCTCCCATGGAGCACAGGCATTCCAGGAAGGCTGCAGAGGCTGAACAATGCCGAGAATGCCTGTGGGTCATGATGACTGAACTGTGGTATAGGGGACCGTTCCGCGTGGCGTGAGGAATGTAGCCCAGCTCCTGATTCGGAAAACTGATGGGGAGTGAGGTTGACACACAGAACCCATGCCCACAGATAGGTTTTCCTGCGGGGAATCAAGCCTGCATTGTACTTAGGCTGCTATGAGGCTTGCTTTTGCTAAAACTCCCTCACCCTAAATTAAGGCAGCAAATGTTTACTGCATATCTTCAACTTCCTAAAATCTGTGCTAAACCTCCCAAGTATGGAGTGTAACCAGTTCAACTACTTTTCCCCTTGATCTGAAACATCCTTCTCTTTGAAGTAACAACATTCTTTCCTTTGTTATCTGTACAAGGTAATCACCTACAGCGAACCTGTGCATAGTAAATGAGGACCATCTTCGACGGAGTGTACCCAGAAAAGCAATCAAAGCCAGTACAGGCAGGGGTCGGGGCCCTCTCCATGCTGTCTGTCCCTTTTCTCCACAGGACTTCTGCAGTCTGTGTGAATTTCTTCATCGTCCCCACAACACACAGACCCCGCGGGCCGAGGTCCACATCACTGTGGCCCACAAGCCACTGGGTCCATCTGTCTGGGTCCATCTGTCCTCCCTCCTCCTTATCCTAACAGACACAGGGCTCTTCCCTTTCTCTGGACCACCCTCTCCCTGTCACTGACGCTCCCCGCTCACTGCTGGCCCAGGCCACTGCCCTCGTCTTCGGCCCTACCACGGCCCAACCTTGTCAAATTGGGTTTGGTGTATGCTGATATCCCTCCCAACTGTGAGCTCTGGAAGGCAGGGACAATGTTTCATTCTTATCTGTATCCCCAGGACCTAGCTTACAAACAGGCAGGAAATAGCTCAATTAACATCCGACTTAATGCATAAAAGTATAAAGATCATCCTATCCTACACTGATTTAAACAAGTATGTGTATATTCTCCACAAGCGTGGCTCCCTTTGAGCCAGAAGAGAAGGAAGAATCGGCCTGGAGCATAGAGGAGTCCTCCTGGGACACAAAGGTTTCCCTGCTCTAGGTCCTGGTGTCAGCCATTGCCAAGAGGCTGCTCAACCCCGCCCCACACATGGAGGGCTTGGAAGCAGAACCACCAGCATGTGGTCGACACGTGGAACCTGTTCCAGCAGTGACACCGGAATGCCACGCAGAATCGGGAGCCCGGCCCTGAGGGAAGGAGCCCGTGCTGGGCACATACCCTCATGCCCATGTAGAAGGGGATGA
>PVKM010051280.1:0-10505 GCA_004027735.1 Carollia perspicillata
CCCTCCCTGTACCTGCTCTGAGCCACTGTGAGTGCAGCAGGGCACCCGGCTACATCTGCATGGAAAGGCTTACAGGGTAGCAGACACACCTGTTACTCTTCTGGAGATTGTTTTTACACTATCCCAGGATGTTTATCTTTTAAATGAATGCTAAACAGATTTTTAAAGCTCCAAGGAAAATCTCATTGGTATCTGCGTGTAGATACCATTAAATTTTCAGCCAGTTCATGGGGAAATTGGCGTCGTTGTAGGACTAGGCTAGCAAAGTGTGCATTGTCAGCTGTCATCCCCTTAAGTGTTTTCAAGTTCTCGGTGTTGGTGTTAAAATTCTCAAATCGCCCTCCACCAGGACCCCTCAGTGTCCCAGTCTGAGGTCGCACTTGCACTTCCCATGTGGTTGTAGCTTACATCTTTGACTTTATTTCTTTCACCTTCCATAATAGTTATTATTTTAGTATTTTCTTCTGTACTTTTACTGTTTTTATTATCAGAATTTGTATGTCTCCTTTACCCATCGTAATTTGTTATTAAGTCAATTATATATCTATTTCATGAATTCTCACCTTCTTCTTTGTAACAGCCATATATCAAACTGTATTTCTCCACTCATATGCCAAAATTAAAGGAACTCTTAGATATCCTCCCCCAACGGAAGTGTTTGTTACCATACCCCAAACCAACATGCTATCCCAGAACTGAGGTGGGGCGTTTGGAAGGCTTTTGTGTCCTTATCCCCTCCACCCCCAAACCTGGGGCTAATTGCATTAATGTAGAATTTTAGTTTAAAATACTATTAGCATTTTACTTTCTTGTGGCATGCTTCCATTGTTTAGCAAATCAAAGCTTTTTAAATGCATTGCTAATTACACTTATATTAATCTATTTTTTTATTGTTCAGTTACGGTTGTCTCACCTTTTTCCCGTTGCTATCCCCTGCCCCGCACCCCCCTACAGTCTACCCCACTCCATTGTCTGTGCTTGTTATTCCTCTATTCATGTTCCTTGACTTGTCTCTTCCCCGTTCCTCCTCCCCCTCCCCTCTGATCACTGTCAGTTTGTTCTCTATTTCCATATCTCTGGTTCTATTTTGCTTGCTTGTTTGTTTTGTTGATTAGCTTGTTTGTCTTGTTGATTAGGTTGCAGTTATAGGTGAGATCATATGGTATTTGTCTTTCTCTGCCTGGCTTATTTCGCTTAGCATAATGCTCTCCAGTTCCATCCATGTTGTTGCAAAGGATAGGAGCTCCTTCTTGCTTTCCACTGAGTAGTATTCCATCATGTAAATGAAACAGTATTTTGATCCACTCATATACTGATGGGCCCTTAGGCTGTTTCCAGCACTTGGCTATTATAAATAATGCTGCTATGACCATCGGGATGCATAGGTTCTTTTGAATTGGTGTATCAGGGTTCTTAGGGTATAATCCCAGCAGTGGAATTGTTGGGTCAAAAGGCAGTTCCATTTTTAGTTATCTGAAGAAATTCCATAGTGTTTTTCACAGTGGCTGCACCATTCTGCATTCCCACCAATAGTGCATTAGGGTTCCCTTTTTTCCACAACCTCACCAGCACTTGTTGTTTGTTGATTTGCTAATAATGGCCGTTCTGACTGGTACACTTATATTATCTGTTTTGATTTAACTGCGTTATCATATATTTAACCTATTTTCATTTTAAAAAAGTACTGCTCAGCACTAATTCTTACCTTCTTTATCTTCCCCTTGATGTCTTGTTTTTGTTTAATTTTTACTCAATGGGATGCTTTCTTAGAGCCCAGTGTTGGTACACTTTCTTGAGTTTGTTTCCAAAAATATATTTTTCCCTCAAATAGGTATTTCAACTGTGTGGTCTTGAATTTCAGTTCTTTTCCCTCACAGTGAAACAATAAACACTGTTTCATTGTTATCTGTCATCCAGTATTACAGATGAAAAGCCTGATGTCAAAGGAATTATTTTTCCTTTTTAAGTGAGTTGGCTGTGTCTTTCTGGAAGATGGCAGAATTTTCTCCTTTGTCCTTGAAAAACTCTCTCCAGAGTATATATCCAGATGACTTTTTAATTAAGCCTTATAGGATTTCTGAGCTTCTTTGTTCTGAAAACGCAAGCCTGTCTTCAACTCAATAAATCTTTTCAATCTGAAAACTGAAGTTTGAAAATCAGTGAGGCTTTCTCTACTTTAAAAAATTATTACCACACCTATTTGTTTACCTTAAAAAACCACAACCAGAAAGCAAAGAAAATCATTAAGTTCTTATTTAGCCCAAGCGAGAGTTAACTGTTAACCTTTCGTCATGTTTGTTTCAAGTATTTTTTTAAAGTATAGTAAATTTTAAAATGTTATCTAGAAGACTGGAGTTACAGTAGCCTTTCAGTCCTTCCTTAGTAGCTGTGAACTAGAGGGTAATGAAGTGGGAGGAGTGGCAGAAGCAGCAGAAAGAAGTCTTGGGGGAAAATGAGCATATGTTAAGGTGTCACTGGCCTTGAATCTTGAATGTGAATATTGTTTTCTAAATATTTGCAGTGCACGGCACAGCAGGAGCATTGCATCAGAATGGGCTGGCTGCAAGTCACAGAACAGCCCTGACTCAAATTGGCTTGAAGTGAAGCAAGAGTGGTGGGAAAATGGAGACAACTGTACTTGAACAACAGTAAAAAAAATTAAAAAATAAGAAATAGTTGCCCTGTGATAACAAAGGCTACTCAGCTTTGCCTCAGGCCAGGCCCTCATACGGTTGCATTGTGGGTATGGCAATTCCAGGTGTACTCACACCTGGGGATACGCCTCTAGACATGTGTCCTCAAGGATGAGAAATATCATTGGCCTTTCATGTTTCTTATGAAGAGTGAGAAAACCTTTTCCAGAACGCCCCTGGAGAGCTTGCCTGTGGGCTCTCCATAGCCAGAATCACTCACATGGGTAAACCAATCAGTGGTAAGAAAGAACAGAATTTCCAGGACTGCCATAGATGCGTAGTTCCCAACCGCAGATTACTTTATCCCCAGGGGACACTTGGCCAAGTCTGGAGACAACTTTGGTTGTCACAGTTGGGGCACAGTATGGGCATCTAGTGGATGGCGACCAGGGATGCTGCTACACCTCCCACACAGCCCCCACAACAAAGAGTCATCCAGCCCAAAGTGTTAATGGTCTCAAGGTTGAGAAGCTTGTGAGGCAAATCAGAATGTTGCGTGGAGGAGAGTGCATTTTTTCCTGCTACGAACACAGTGACTTTGGAATTAAGAATCTACTAGAACATTTTAACTTGAACAGGGAAGGAACATTTGCAAATCCTAGCTTGACCACTCAACCCTAGAGGGTGACTATTTTCAGCTTTCGGTACCTCACCTGTGAAATAAAGAAATTGAATCACAACATGGCACAGGTCCCGTAATTCCCCTCGCCTCAGATAAAATATAGATCCCTTTCTCCATTTGTGAGAATGAGTGATTTTTGACAGTAGCTAGGGCGAGCGTGTGCTCTGCTTTTATTGTTTTCAGCAATCAACGGGAAGTACATCAGGTGAAATCTCTCCAGCCTGCATATATGTGGTCAAAGCTCACTTATTGATTTTTTTCCTGCTGAAACTTGAGTGTGTGTGTGTGTGTGCGTGTGTGAGACTAAAGTTAATTTTCACCAGCTCAGTGTATAGTATTGTAAATAGTATAGTATTGTCTCCCTGAATCCCAAGTTGTTCTCAAATAATCAGGTAAGCTGGAAAATCTTTACAACTTTGACCAGGTGGCAAGCCTTTATGGAAGAATCATAGGTTTGTGTACTTAATGTTTAATCTCAAATACCCTGGCAGCACCCCTGATTTGTTTCGAGGGGAAATCTACCACCTGGGAAACATTATCTCTTCCCTGTCAGCATGGATGAACGCTAATTACCTTTAATATTCCCTATATGAAATAACTTTGTTCCTCACAGAACTTGGTGGAGTCTCCATATATGTAGAATGACTGAGTAATTACCTCTGCAACAGTGGGCATATGGGTAAGGAATCAAAAATGCAAAAGGAAAAGAAATTAACATTATCAAGTGCCTTCTGCATAACACCCCCAGACAGATCTTATGTTAATCATATTAGGTCATTACTATCACCTTAATTTACGGGCGAGGAAATCGCTGCCCAGAGAGGCGAAGTAACTTGCCCGCCATCCCTTCGTATTGATTGGCAAAGCAGAGACCCCGACCCAGGCTGTCTGTCTCCATGTGGTTTGATCTTGGTCTCAGAGCACCTGGGCCCACCACATATGAGATGCGTCCCCATCCAGAGGTTCTCCTGGGCCGTCATTTCTTCAGCAAACACAGGTTATTTCCAAAAGTGCAGAAATTGGGGCTGTGCCTAATAGGATGAGAACCACCATTGGAAGCATCAAAAGGACCCTCGGGAGGAAGGACTCTCCTGACTCATACATAGTGTGTTGTCTTCACTTCATTTCTCAGTAAACGAGGAAGCTCGCCTTCCTCGGGCTCACTCATATTTGTCTTATTTCCCTCCTCTTCTTGCTTATATTTCTCCTTTTTCTCTTAGAGATATACTAACATTGTTTAAAAAAAATCTAAGGAATGAAATACACTGAATGATCGCTGTCCTAGAAAAGACTCAAATTAAGTTGTGTCTGCATCCAGAAAAGCAACAGGCCTCACTTGTCTCTGCCTCCCGCTCCCCCCTGGAGACGCTAGGGGAGAGAAAGCAGTGCTCTCTTTTCCCAAAGTGTTCTCAGAGACATCAGCTGGAGGACACCTGTACCTTCCCTTGGTCTACAGGCATCAGAGCTTTTCTCCCACCATGTTTGGCTTTGTTATTTTTAAAATATGCAGCCTGATCATCGGGGATTCTTTTTGCATTTATATCTGACTCCTGACCTCCCAAAGAAGTGATACAGATATTCTACATTAAGGCCGATATTTTTCCTTTGTAACATTGGCAGTGTTCTCAGCAGTATTTTGCTTTCTGTAAAGGCTTTCTCCCTCCATCAGAGCCTATTTACCTCTCCCCTACAAAAAACCCACATGCACAACACTGACCAGGAGATGTACAGGGTCTCTTTCAGGGCATGCCCTCACACCACTGCCGTCGACAGAAAAATATCTTGTGAACTGGTTCTGAAAAGCATGCTATAATAAATATAGGATATCTAACTGGAAGTTAAACATGAAAGTTTTCCTCTTGACTCAGTTTCTAGTCAGCTAAATAGTGTTGAGTGGATATTTATAGCAAAGGAGCAAGGCCCCCAAGCAGTTAGTTGTCCTGACGACTCAATACCTAAATCCCCCTTTCCCTTAAGTATTTATTACTGTATGTTCTTAGAACCATAATTACAAAGTACTCAATTAGGAAGACTTAGAATATTTTGCTCTGAGTGTTTTTGTCTCCATCAGATAAGAGGAAACACGTTTGTTGTTGTTTTTTTAAACAGGGAACACAATGAACCATTGTGAAATAGTGAAACGTGAATAAAGTGTAGATACACTCAGCGTGGATAAATCTTAGTAATGACTGTGAATGAAAAAGGAAGTTCCAGAGAAACCCAATGAGTATGATATAATTTTTATAAAATTCAGAAGCATGAAAATTTCAACAATACCATCCTTTCTCTCCTTCTCAGAAGGAAATGAATGTAAAATTCAGGATAGTGGTTAGGTCAGGGGTGGGGGTGAGCCCTTAGGTAAACATTGGTAATGTTCTAGTTTGGGGGTTAAGTCATAGGTTCATGGCTCTTCATTATGTTTCTTTCAAGGTGCACATGCGGACCGATGACCATAGTTTCTCCTGATGATGACCAATCTGTGCTGGTCATTTAAGATCTTTTGAAATAAGTCACATGGATGAGCTCATTCATTCCAAATTTGGGACTTTCAAAGGTTCTACTGTTCCCTCTTCTTGGCGTCTTTAACCATGACCCTCAGGGAGCTGTTAAAAATTATTTAGACACTTGCTAAGTAAAGATGGTATGGACGACTTTATTCAAAGGGGCCTCCTACAGTGGGGTTTTGCAGAAGAGGAGAGAAGTGGGGTCCAGTTCTGAATGCAACAAGGAGAAACTGGGATGTTCATCCAAAGAGCACAGCGAGGACCAGTGAGTAGAAAATTATTAAGGGGAAATGTCACGGGTAAGGAAGATTCTGGCCGCACCATGCAACAGAATTCTTCCTGAAGGCGGACCAGGGCGATAAGACTCAAAGGTGGGAGATAAGGAATTTGATCAGATATTGAGGGTGATCAGATACCAAAGGTGAGGGATTTTTGCTCAACTGTGTCAGCAGGATTCTTAGTAAAACTGGAATGAGCAGGCCAAGGACAGAAGCCAAGGGTAGGGCCTGGTCAAACACATGACTCAGAGGAGCCTGACTCCAGTTTGGTCAAGGACAGAGTTTTTGTCAGAGCAAGCAGGCCTCTACTGATGGCAGAAACAAAGGTCAGAGCAATCTTGGTGCCATGGGGCAGGCCGGGTGGGCGTGGCAGTCCAATAGGTAGGCACCTGGGAAGAAGAGCTTGTGCTTTGGACTGAGCAAAGAGAACACCAGAGTCTTTTGGAACCATCTGTTTCTCTGCATTTAAGATTAAACTTAATTTTTAAAAAGAGAGGCAGTTTCCCCACCCCTCTGTGTTGCCAGTAGCCTGAAATGCCTTTGGTGGCCGGGTTTTGATTAAATGGTATGCTTTGCTCATCAGCGATCTTTGGGGCACATCTTGTTCATAAGAAATAAATGTGGGTGCCATTCATTTGACTTGAGACTGAAACTACCAGCTTGTGATGCACTCCTGCTTCCCATTTCCCCCCTAAATGTGCTTTTGAGTGTCCAGCTGCTTCTTTCCACAGGCTGCTCCACTGCGGGCTGAGAGCTGAGCTGAGCTCAGCCTTCACCACGTATCACTGTTTCTATTAAGGCTTCTGCTCTCTTCGGCAGAACTGAAGTGGAACTTCATTGGAAATGATTCATTGAAATGCTACAAAGGGGAAGGAAACCATCTCACTTACAATTATTGACATTAAGTCGCCATCATTTTTGCCTGGACAACTGTGAGGTTTCTCTGCTCCCATCATGCCCCCACCCCATGCCTCCCCAGCCCATTTCTGTCTTCTCTGCCAGAGTGATCTTTGAAGGCTTAAATTAGACCAGATCATTCTCTCACTTAAAAACTCTCCAAGGGTGTCCCATTGCCCTTTGAGGAACATCCACATTTTTATCGTGACTAGTGCACCCCGCCTGTGCTCCCCATGATTAGTGGGCCCCTAATCTGTGGGCCTCTGTCTGTGTTCCCTACCTCATTTGGTGCCCCTTTCTCCTTGCTCATTGTGTTCTCATCAGCCTGAACGAATTCCCTCCTAAATGCCTTTGCACATGCTGCTCCTCCACCTAGAATGTTCCTGCTCTCGATCTTTACAAAACTGTCATATCCTCATTGTTTCCAGAAGGGTCTTCCCTGGCCATCCTATCTAATGTAGCCCCAGCCCCACCTCGAGAGACACGATCTTACTGCCCCTCTGTGTTATCTTCCCTGCATTTACCGCTATCTGAAGTTATTCTGGTCACATTTAATTTAAACTGGTCATGGCAGTTGATAGCTACCCCATTGAGGATGAATTTCCATGAGGAGATAGAAATCTTGATTGGTTCAGCATTGAGTTTCTGGTGCCCAGAACAGTGCCTGTCACAGAGAAATTGTTCCAGAGGTGAAAGCAGGGCCGAGGACGAGAACTCACTCACTGCTCTGTGTGTCTATCACATACATAATCAAATTCGGTGGTTTCCACTGAGCATGGGGGACAACTTCCCATTTTTCTGCAATAATAGGACACCGAATGGAAAATAAGTGCACACAGCTAGGAAGACACTCTTACTGCCGTGACCCACTAGTGTACATTTAAATAAATACTGCCAAGAGAATTAGGCCAACATCAGAGTTTATATTCCTACACATTGTGTATTCATTTCCCGATGATCAAAACTGGGTTAATTAGTCTATGCTATGTCTTTCCTGTTAGGGGTATGATGATTATCTGTTCTAGTCAATTCATTTTTCCTTCGCTGAGAAATCACTGTTGAATTTTAAAAAGCGACCTGCCTGGCCCTGTTTTCTAATCTTTTGATGGAACCGGTGTAGTGGGAAGAAATACTTACTAAAACCAGATAATTACATTATTTTATGTATTTTTCATATGCTAATGCCTTTTCCTTCCTTTGAGGGATAACTCTGTGGCCTAAAGCAGAATGAGCAGGGTGCTTTTCATCCCTTGTCTCAGCCTCCTTCCCTGGCCAGGGCTGGAATTTTTGTCACCAGCTCACAGTTGAGCTGTGGTGGGAGCTTCTCAGGTTTCCACGGAACATTCCTTCCTCTCCCCGCTTCACCAATCCCCATCCGCACACTAGGACATCAGTTCCCAAGTGGGCTGAGGGGAAGGGAGATTGGAAATAGCTTTAGAGTTTACTGGTACTTAAATGAGGCATGTTATAAGATGTTGTACAACTAGAACACATCCAATTTTAGTAAAAATAAAAATTTTTTAAGGAAACTGGTTTCTACAAAATGATGCTCTTGGATTCCCATTAAACCAGAGTTTACACAGATTTGAAAATGCGTGAATGAGTAAGTGACCATGGTAGCCACCCAGTTTGTAACTATCCACCTGGAGTCGGACCACCTGAATGTGAGTTCTAGGTGAAGAGGAGAGGGAAAGAGTTTCCATATGTTGAATGTTTGTGCTTGGCTCTCTTCTGGGTGTTTGTACATCTCAGCTCGGTTCGTCCTCATGTCTGTCTAAGGCAGATATTACATGTTCCACTTAATAATTGTACAGACAGAGGTTCGGTGTTTTGATGCAACTTGCTCCTAGGTGACGGTGCTAGGATGGGCACTGAATTTTTGCAGGCAAGATCCATCCTTGGTCCAGTATAATACACGTTCTTTGGCTTTATCACTTACAAATTAAACTTTTTGTACGTTAGTTCCCTCGTGTTTAGAAGGGGGCTAAGAATGCTCCATTACCTACCTCCCAAGGCATTTTAAGAACCAAGTGCAGTGTGAGACAACTTTGAAAACTATGTGGAACTGTACAAATGTAAGAATTAACACTGAACAGCTAGGAATTATTTTTAAAAGTCAGAACCTATATCCCACCACAGTTCCTTCTCCCTTTCCTCACTTCACACTTGTTCTCCTAACCTTTCTCTGATTCATCTGAATCCCCTTCCTCCGCAGTGATGGCAGCATCCTTCTTTCTGCCAGTTTCAAGTCGTCTAGCAGGAGGACCGAGCTTAGACGCGGACCGTACCCTCTGTCTCCCCTCCAGCCTGGGCTTCACCTCACTGTGATAGGGCCGTGCCCCCTCCACTCCACTGAAACCACCAGATTCTTCACGGGCATATTTGGCACCTATGAAACAGTTAGGAAAAATGCATGCCTTCCTCTGAGGGGGTGACTTCGTGAGCACGATGCATGCTGGCTTTCCCGTTTCCTCAACAGCATGTACAACTCTGGTCAATGGACTCTGCTTTGGCAAAGGTTGTCAGTGACCTCCTACGGACAAAATCCAATAGACACTCTTGAGACTTCCTCTTAAGTCCTTTTCGATATCTGACGTTGCTGAAAATTCCCCTGCAGAACCCGCCTCCTTTCCTCCGTGAAGCTGATACCACTGTCTCCCGATTCTCCTCTTGAAGCTCTGGCAGTTTCTCTCAGACTCCTTCACAGCCTCTTTGTTGTCTGGCTGCTACTAGGTTCTGACTGACTTGAGCTCTCTTTTTTCTCACTCCACACCAAAAAAATATATATATATATTTAAAACACTTCAGTAGTGGCTACATATAACCTGAATCCTTTTAGATATCTTATAGCACCCTCATAATTCCTTTACACTGTGGGTGTTTGTTGGCAAAGTTAATTGTTTTTTATAGGCAGCTCTCCTTGAAATGGTCAAATCCATACATGGACCAGTTGAAAAAGCAGCTCTTGCTAGAGAAGGTTGAAGGGAAAAGTTCTTTCTATGGAGACCTCCAGGCTAGTGTACTTGGCAGAATGGAGCATTACCCAGATAGAGCTTGACCTTGACCTTGCTCATGTTTTTTGTCAGTGCCCTTGAAATTTATGCAGGATTGGCTCATGTCTCCACTGCCACACTCCATGAAAGCCCTCCCTACTCCCCAGTTCTTCTCATTTTCAGGGGCCCTTCTCTGGGCCATCTGGGCACAGAAGTCCCGCTTCCGCGATTTCCACTGAACAGACAGACCACTCCTGCTGAGTGTTTGTGAGTGTGGTGGACGTCACTAATGACAGGGGAAAGGGAGGGACACAGCAGCTATCAGGCCCTAGGGCAGGAATGTCAGTACCAGTTTTAACAGGCCCTCCAGCCACCCTACCATAAGGAGGGGACTTTCCATTGGTCACCTCCCCAGAGACTCACTCTGCCCTTTCCCTTGCCTGCTCTCAAGCACAGCCCTTGGGCCATTCCGCCTGTGGTATTGGCCGCGCCCCTAGCTCAGACCTTTAGCTCTCAGC
>PVKM010051281.1:0-10505 GCA_004027735.1 Carollia perspicillata
GCCTGGGAGATCAAACATGATTAAAACTGCAAAGATGCTGCACCCGGGTGACATGTTTTATTTGACAATGAATCTGGACTCAAAGGCACCAATGCAATCTATGATCAAAGTGCTTTTTGGTAATTTGCTTGCCCACTGAGACCCACTACAAAGGAATCGTATAGTACAGAACCCTATTAAAGTTGGCTGAGTTCTTTACGGCCATTAGCAATTCCATTTTGAGGTTATCCTTCAATAACACAATTATTTTTTCACTGAGAATTGATAGTTTGTGTATTGCCAAGATGAGCCCCAGAAGTTGTCAGGAATGAGCGTGCATAACACATTACTATGAGCATCTAAATTGTGGACTTTAAGCAGATATGGGAAAATGAATGGCTGTGCTGAAGCTGATGAGCAGGCGTTCTTTTACTAAAACTAGAATAGCTGAGGCTATAGTCAGGTTTCAAAAAATTAAAAAGTCTAGTGTCTGTAAGACAGAAGAAGGCCTAAGGAAGGAAGCCAGTCCTCATTTCCTTGATGTCTCAATATAATTTTATTCTAGTTATTCTACTGTTTATTATTTGTTTTATATACATATGTACACATACATGCATAGGATATTTATAAATTTCTTTCAAAAACTCATAAATTCAAAGTAGAGTACAAATGTCTTAGGTCTCGGCTCAGAGGTTAAGAGAAGGATTCATGATTTATTGAGTTAGTAAGGAAGGGCTCCCAAGAGAAACTGCTGAGGGTGTGGCAAGAAGCAGGACCAGGGAAGGCAGAAAGCCATGCGAGAGTAGGATTTGGGGTACAGTCCTCTGGAGGGAGTGTTCCCCCATGGACAGTGGTCCTGGACTTTCACACTGGTTCACCAATCAATGGTTGGCTAAAGGCTGCACTCCCCCCTTGCAACAGGCATAGTGAGGTCAGTAACTGCAGGTGGTCCTGCAGAGATGGCTGCAGGTGCAACCACTGGAAGGAAAGCAAGGGGTGGGTGGGGTGGAGGCCTTACAAACCTGGTGAGCGTTGCCCGAGGGGACCTGGGTGGTCCTCTGGCACCTGCCACTATAACAAAGCAACAAATGGCTCATCTCTCCCTGCCATGGAATCGTCTATTGATTTTTAAAAATAAAGGTGAGGGTGGAAGCCAATATTCCTTTAATCACATCATGAATTATATTTACTAATTTTTTAAGATTTCAGATAATATAGTTTTGGCCTGTGGCAATGCGAAGGCTCTTACCCATTATTACTGAGAATCCAAATCCTTAGGATATTCTAACTCTAACTGCAGAGTCTGTTTGATCTACCTGGAAGAACTAAAAATGTTAGTATTTTTCAAAGCAATGGAAGTTTTATTATAAAAAGTCTCTTGAGAAAGTTATCTGTCCCTAAAACTATAGGCTATCAGAAGGTCAGGTACAAAAAAAAACAACTTTTCATACTTTTCTTCCACCTTTTGCCTTCTATTGCATATTGAGGTAATTAAAAAGGAAAACAAAGTCTGCAGTTTTCCATCACATGTCCCCGTTCTGAGGTGAGCCAGAGACATCCATTCTTTGCCGTTTCAATGGGCTTTGCTGACTTAACTGCTGTTCCCAAAGCTATAAACTGTCATGGAATCATGAGTGTCCTGTGTCCCCACTTGTAAGAGAAGACTGCACCCCTTTTAATACCACCTTAGCAACTCTTCCAGTCTGCGGGTTTCTAAATCTCTGTAATGTTATGGGGGGTCCTTGGCAGCTGAAGTTACAGGGTCAGGAGAAGGTAAGGGGTAGGGTGATACGAAGACCCTTTCAGGATGAGTGCAGGGAGTCAGCAGGGAAATACCACGTTGCTGCAGCTCTTCACAAAAGATGCTTGATGGCACAAAAGGGCCTGAGTCACAGACACTCTCTTGTTTTGGTGAAGACAGAATAAAAACTAAAATGGTTGGGGAAAATTGGGCAAGAAACAATGCTGATCGATGACTTAACACAGGGTTTAAATTTTTTCTTTTTTATGTTTGTAATGCAGAAAATTAAGTAGGACACAAGTAACTTCTCGATCTTTTCAGGTCAGTGAGAAGTCATGCCTGGTGTTATTGGATGGAGTGTGTTGTCCCCTGATCTTTGCATAGAATTCTTACATTGAAGTCCTAGCCCCCAGTACCTCAGAGTAAGACTGTCCTTGGAGACTGGACATAAGGGCTTTAAAGAGGTCATTCAGTTAACATGAGGTCATCTGAGTGGGCCCTAATGCAATGACTTGTATCCTTACCAGGAGAGAAAACCAGGACACAGCCATATACAGAGGGAAGACCATGTGAGGGCTGGGGAGAAGACAGCCATCCACAAGCCAAAGAGAGGCATCAGAGGAAACCTGAGCACCTTGATCTTGGATGTCTAGCCTCCAGAATTGTGAGATAACAAATTTTGTTGTTTAAGCCACCCCATCTGTGGTTTACTAACTTTTAATATGTTTTCATAATGAGTCTATAGATGAAATTGATTTACAGCTTTCTATTTGGTGGTATCATTGTCAGACTTTGGTATCTGTGGGATATTTGCTTCATGAAAACACATTCCCCAGGTTTCCTTCTTTGTCTGTGCTATGGAATATTTCATTATTTTTATAATTCTTTGACAATGTAGTGTGTGCACATATTATCAAATTAAAAAAGTACAAAAAGGCATACATTTAAAAGAATCTGCCCTCTAGCTACCTAGTTTCTTCCCCAGAGTCAGTTATTGTTATTGCTTTTATATTCATTTGTAGATGTTATACATGTGCAGACATGAATATGTGCACACACAAACTGACTCAAATTGTGGTACAACAAACACAGTCCTCTGCATCTTGCCTCCCCCCCAACACATTTTGGAGATTGTTCCATAGCCAGGTACAGAACCTCTGCATCCTATCTAACAACTGCACAGTATTCCATTTTGCAGATAAAAAATTAATCTTACCAGTTCTCATTTTAAACAGTATTATCACATCCTGTTCTTTAAAAGTTCAAAATACATTTCTCTGAAAGCATAAAGACCTGGGGCTTTTTCAGATCTTTGATGATTTCCTCAGATTTTTTTCAATATCACTGTAAAGTTTTTCTCATTCTTCTTGGGTAAGTTTGGGTAACTTATTTACCTATGAAAAAAATTCATTCCATCAAGATTTTTTTCAAGTTATATGCCAAACGTTTTGCAAAGGTTCAACTTTGATTCTTTTAAATTCTTCCTTGGCCGTGGTTCCTTTCTCCCTTTTCAATTTCATGTTTTTGTGCTCCCTATCTTTCTTTGACTAGGCTAGTGAATGGATTATTTCATTGTCCAGCCCTGTTTTCAAGGAAATGGCACATGGGTTTATTCATGATACTTACTGGATTTGTTTTTAAATAAGAAAGCTTATTAGTTTATTTTTTCCCCTTAGATTCTATATATGAGTGAAAACGTGGCATTTTCTCTGGCTGGCTTATTTCACATTGCATAATGGTCTGCAAACAAAATAAACACAGACTCATCAATAGAGAACAGGCTGACAGCCATCAAGAGGAGTGGGTTGGGGGACAGGGTTGGGGGTGGAGGAATTGAGCAAAAAAGAAAAAAAAGAAAGAACAAACTCAAGGACACAGACAACAGTGTGGTGGCTTGGGGTGGTGGGCAGGTAGAAGAGGTACAGGGAGGATAAGTGGGGATGGACAGAGACTTGACTTGGGGTGGTGAACACACAGTACTGTATACAGATGATGTGTTGTGAAATTGTGCACCTGAAACTTGTATAATTTTGTTAACCAGTGTCACCCCCAAAAATATCAATAAAAAGGAAAAAACTAACAAAACTTAATTTTGACTTTGTCTTTATCATTTGGTTCTTTCTGCAAGTCGTCCACTTATTTTGCTGTTCTTTTAAGTCAGATGTTTCATTCTCTTATGTCGTGGACTGAATGTGTCCCTGCATATCAATATGTTGAAACCTAATCCTCAATGTGACGGTGTTTAGAGGTGGGAACTTTGAGAGCTGAGTGCTTCATGATTTTGGGAGCCTCCTGAGTGGGATTAGTACCCTTATAAGAGACCCCAGAAAGCTCCCCCACCCCTTCCTCCATGTGAAGACTCTGCAAGATCAACTCTATGAGTCAGAAAGCAGGCCCTTGCCAGATGCTGAATCCACTGGCACTTTGATCTTGGACTTCCTAACAACCAGAACTGTGAGAAATAAATATCTGTAGTTTATGCCACCCAGGTTATAGTATTTTGTTACAGCAGCACAAGTAGACTAAGACAACTTATTTTTTGTTCTTGTTCCGGTGTTTAAGGCCATACATTTCCTTCTAAGCACAGTTTTAGCTGTAGCTCATTAGTTTACATATTATATTTTCATTATCAGTGCCATCTAGATTTTTTCAAGTTGGGTTTCGAATGTTTCTTTAAATTCAGAGTTGCTTAGTAAAACACTTTAAAATGTCCAGATTGTAAGATTTGATCATGAATATCTAATTTATTGCATAGGAATCAGATGATGAAGACTTTACTATTTCAAACTTTTTGAAATTTCCTGCAATTTCTTTGTAACCTGTTAAGAACTTGTATGACAAATTTTCCAAAGACCCATAGAAAGAAGATATATTCTCTATCATTAGGGTCTAAATTTAGATAGTATTATCTAGTTCATTTTCATCAATTATTTTGTTTAGATTTGATTTTCCATAGATTCAGATGTTAAAATCTATTATTATGTTTCTGTTTATTTCTCCTTGCATTTCTATAGTTTTCACATTGTGTACTGCATTACTGTATCATTGTATACATCCTGACCCCCATACTTTAGAGAGTCTTCATACCTCAAATATAACCCCACCAAAAATGATCAGAAAACATACCCAAGCCTGTTACTCAGGATTTGGTGTGTGGCTTCTGTACAATACAGCCAGTAATTTCTATTCTTGTGGTTAATGTCGTCTATGCCCTGAGAAAATGTTTCTCTACCTTTCTTCTTCAATGTCACTGAAGAAAAGGTGTCCAAGTCTGAATGTCAGGAAGGGTTGTAGGTTGTGGGTCATGCAACTACAAAACTGTAGAAAACAGAGATGTACACCGCTCTGAGGTGCAAGGCAGTGCAAGGGCTTAAGTGAGAGATGGACAAATTAATATCACATCCTCCCTCTCAAACAGCATCAGTACAACAGATTCTTGCATTAAAAAAACAAACAAAGAAAGAAAACCTCAGCTCCTAGTATGCTGCACATCTATTTCCTTTCCTCAGAATCTTCTGATGCCATTTCATAGGTTCAGAGGGCTCACAAAGCCCAGCAGCATTCACAACTGTTGCACATAATGGCTTAGGCACACTTTGCAATATCAGATAATGCACATTTGCCTAAAATCTGAACACAGGTAGGTCACATCATAACACAAGTTATATAAAATCAGATATCAATTCTTTACATTGGTAAAGAGACATTGAACACAAAACTGGAATGCATTTTATCTTCAGAATAAGATTTCATTAAAATGTCAAAAAATGAAAAATTAAATCCGGCTTTTTAATTAACTTAAATTTTTTATAATGGTTAATATATTCTGGATTTTGCCTTTTAATTCTAATAAATAATTTTGAATTTTTATAAAAATATAACTTTTTTGAAACATCAAAAGTTAATTTTAACTTTCTTAATTTTTGTAATTAATTTAAATGCTTAATGAAAATATATTCAAATTTGACACACTGTGAATACAAAAGTGCAGTTAAATTTTTAATTCTTTATATCAGGAATCAGCAAACTTTTCCTGTAAAGGACCGGAGAGTAAACACTTGGAGCTGTTGCAACAGCTTATCTCTGTCCTGCAGGACAAAAGGAACCACAGATGATGTGTGAAGAAACACGTGTGGCTGGGTTGGACCCCAGTGTCTTAGATTATTACTGTCCATAGGAACAAATTAGGATTATAAAAGGTAGATTATAATGCTAATTATTTTACTAAAGTTAAGATGAACAAAATAACTTATTTGGAATAAATATGTATTAATTTGTGAATTATTTCTGTCTTTTAAAAAATCCATCCAAATATTATAAGCCTAATGGTAGAACATGTGCAACAATAATCAAATTTGGTTGTCTTTGATATTTTGCCAATTTTCAGTCATTTAAAAATCATAGCTCTACCTACACTTTTAAATTTTGTTCTTAAAAAGTTATATTGTCATGTAGAAGTATAAAAACATTTTAACAGTTTATTAGCTGGATTTATAACTTTTAAAATATGTAGACAGATGGTACCTGGCCTTCATTTGTACCCCTGCCCTGGGCTCCAAAAGCCGCAGGTGTAGGCCTGGGTACAACAGTGATCAAGAGATTATGTCTCTGCTGTCTTGAATTACATTCTAGTAAATTCTATTTCACATCCATAGGCTCTATTCTAGACTAGTGATCACCATTTTTCATATGGACTACTACAATAGCTTTTTTATTGCCCTCCTCTCATCTGTTCTTGTCTCTCCACCCCCAACTATTTTCCACACAACAGAGTAATATTTTAAAATATAAATTGGAAATTATTACTTCTACCCCTAAAACTTTTCAATTGCTTTCCATTATATTCCATTTCATTTACATTTATCACATTCAGGATAAAATAGCATTCGATGCCCTCTAAAATCCTGCTTATTCCTACCTGTCTTGTGCACTCCCTTCTTGTTCAGTACTATATAGGCATACTGGCTTTTTTTTGTACCTCTAATACAATTGAGGTATTTCTTGCCTCAGGACCTTTGCATCACTCTGGCTGACTTGTTCCTCCTTGTACCACCCTCCTTTGCAAGGCTGACTTCTTTCTATTCTTTAGAGCTCTGCTTAAACGTCAGTGCCTCAGAGAAGACTTCTGGTATGCCTGATCTAACATACAGGGGTGGGCAAAAGTAGATTTACAGTCATAATACAAATAAATCATAAAATAATTAATAAATAATTCAAGAATAAACTCTGTGTTTTGCATACTCACAACTGTAAACCTACTTTTGCCCCACCCTGTATGTGACCCTTGCTATTTTCTGTCATTGCACCCTCTTCATTTACTTCAGAACTTTAGGGAAAAAAACTTGTCATTAAACATGTTTTCTTGTGTACTTATGTATTTACTATCCTGAAAGTTCTTTCAGAACAGGGGCAACTTCTATTTTGTTCATACTTCCAGTGCCCACCGTAATGCCTGGAAGTGGCAGTTATTGAGAAGATGTTTGTAGAACAAGTGAATGAAAGCACATTCTGGCCATATCCAACCCCTTCATCACAGAGCCTATATTCCCTCAGGCATGGTAATGTCAGGGTCCCTTGTACTAATGATTGGCGAGAGCCCTCAAAACCTTTATTCCTGCTGTCTGTCCAAGCTAAACTTCCTTCCACCCTCTCTCTGCCTTCCAAATGTTCCTCTAGGAATAAATATACTTGCTCCACCAAGTCTTCAATACCTTCTTTAGCTCCACATAATATAGGTTTCTCAATTTCTATATTTATTGTCTGAATCACTCACTTCTGTATAGTCTTATGGTGCTTAATTCTCAGTGCCCTTAATAGGGCACTTAGCAGGAAACATGTGCACTTAATCAAGCAGATAGATAAAGTGAAGCCTTGAAACATAGATATGATTTATTGTAGCAGATGGGGTTCTTCACCCTATTCCAACACCTCACTCTGGAAAGTGGAGCCTAAGATAAAGCTGAAAAGTATATATTTTATTTCAGAAAAGGATGCTAGACAACAGGTTTAGGGGACGAGAGAGAGAGAGAAGCAGGGAAGAAGGGTGTCTTAAATTAGGCTTTTCAGAAGCAGAGACTGAGATGGGCATTCTTATGTAAATAATGGATTGAAGGTGTGCTCTCAAGAGAAAGCTGTGAAGAAATGAGGGAGCAGGGTGAACCAGAGAAGAAACCAAGAAAACCTGTGGCTTCACCTGAAGTCTAGCCTCAACCCAATCCAACGAGGACCTGCGGAATACAAATGGCACCATAGCTTCATCCCACATTAACAGCTTCAGTTAGTCATTGGCTATGGATATCCTTGGCAAGAGTAGGTTATTTCTAGAGAAAGTGGCTCCCCTCAACGGAGGTTAATTCTCTTGAGAAGCATTCATCTTTGAGACCCTAGCATCCAACATTTGAAGCAGCTGGGGCATGGGTATGCTGCCCTAGTAAAGTTGACCTTGGTGGGGCACGAACAGCATCCTCTATGGCAAAAAAAAAAAAAAAATCCAATATGTGGATGTATTCTCAAGCTGATCACTACTATGGACAACTGGGCCTCAATCTTGTTGGAACTCCCTGAGAGACCTTATGTGTTTTGGATATATATATGTAGAATGTGCTTCTGAATTGTTTGAACAAGATATGGAGGAGGAGTTCATTCATTCACCAGTTCCCATCCCCACCAGGCAGTGGTTACGCCATGATTTGTGACTTTCCTGCACTTCCAGGCAGCTAGTCCCCTACCCAGGTATCAGATAAGCTCTGGAGCACAAAATGGGGATACCCAGTGCAGCTTAGCAAGAGGCTTCAACTCACACCTGCCCTAAGCTGGTTCCACAGCAATGACCCAAGTGAAAAAGTGAGACAAGAAGATATGAAGTGGGTGACAGGAAGTATCTGGTTCATTTAGTTTCCCTAGATCTTTGGAGAATATGGCTAATCTGTCTGACCCTTGAGAATTTTCAAGGAGCTGTCCTTTCCACTGCTCCTCTTATGTGTTTTGAACTATCTGCCTGACATGCATGTTCATTTATGCAGGACATGGAGCCTTACAGATGAATATTGGGTAAAAGAAAAATGATAATTGTCAATCTAGCAGTATCTGGCTCTCTGTACTTTTCTTAGGGTCACTGGCATTGGTGGCATTATTTCATTCTTTGGTGATAATTACATATGGAATATTCCATTAAAAAGCTCAGATATTGTCTATAATGAGAATAAAGATGAACCCTAATAGACTCTATACACTGGTGATGATTGTAAGGTGCACATATTGCAAAGCGGTCCCTGAATGCCATTATAAATAGCAAACAAGGATTCCTTCCCCCAGCAAATGTGACAGGTTCCCACAATGAAACAAATCTGCAAGATAGCACATTGCCTTCAATTCCCACAGTAATTAAGAAGTATTGTTCATGAGGGCTAGAAACATATAATATCTAACCTTCTTGTTTAATTAACAGAGACCAGCAAGGACTCAAATGCACAGGTCATTGTCATTATGAAAGAGTTGCTGCCAACACATTACGGTCAGCTTACTAACATTCAATCATGTTGCTACTAGAAATAATTTTGTGGTAATCGGTGTATTCTACACAAGAGAAGACTGCAAATGGCTGCCGGAATCATTAATGATTTGTACTAACTTTCATGGTAAAAATGACGCTATTAGTTTACCAGATGCTGGATCAAGCCGTGGTGGGCCATTAATGGGAGGGTGTTCTAGAATGTTTTCAGAACAAACTCCAGCTGGTTTATTTTCAGTTTGCAGACATATCACATGCATCCCACATCAGATCCACCACGATGCTGTCAGATACATCACAAATTAAAGGCTCCATGGGCTCATTATCAGCTCTTATTCTTAAAAACAACACATTGTCTTGCTGAGACCCCCAAATATTAAATGAACATTTTTAAAAACCAAACAATGCATTACTTTAACAACTATTTGCAGTACTCAAGTGTTCAAAATGTCCTTCATTGTCAATTTTGCCTCAATACTTGGAAAAAAACATCCCAAAAGCAAATTCCTGTCCTGTCAGGAAGGCTTTGAGGCCAAGTTTCTTAGGAACGGAGTGTCAGTTTATTAGTGAACTTAATATGCTTCATTCAGAAAACAGGGGCACCAGCATTAAACAAGGAGGTTAAAAAACACTTACTCCCGGAAATTTAATGTATACTACATTGTATCCACAGCAACTCATATGTCTCAGCAATTTGCTGTACAAATACATTCCTATGAAAAAAAGCTTCCATTTTTCTTGAATCTTCAGAACAAATGTACAGCTTATTTAAATTCCATTTCTATCTTGCCTATGTATAAGTTTCCTCTCCCCAAAACTGAGCAATCCTATCTGAAGACAAAGGGATGTTTGCAAAACAAAACAAATAAATAAAGAACAAAAGGATAGTTCCTGTTTTCACTGATTTTTCAATTGATTGCATCACTGTTGCCAATTCTCATGATCAGATTATTCATCCAGAAAGTGTAAGAAAACAAATCTTTCATTAGCACTTAGTGGGCCAAGTGCTGAGTTTCAAGAATCCAAACCCTGATGGGAGGGATGGCTCTTAATGTGAAAAAGCGCCCCTTGAAGATGACCAGGGCCCATTTGTGCACTGCATTCTATTATCAGCAGTTGTGTGTGCAACAGGACTCCTGCAACGATCGCCTATATGTACAGTAATTGTTAATTAGTGCATTTATAGCCAGGCGCCACCAAAAACAGGATGGCATTCTTCCATCGTGATTAGGGGTTTTGTGAGCATTTTGGGGTGGGGGGGCACTTTCTCACTGA
>PVKM010051282.1:0-10505 GCA_004027735.1 Carollia perspicillata
GTGCATGAGACGTTGCATGTGGGAGTCAAAAGAGAAGAAAGCTGTCGCAGACGTAAGGTGACAGATGTATGCCAGCAGCGACCAAGAGGCGAAATGTGCTAAGGGCATCTGGGAAGACTTTTGTGGCATAAGTGAGTCTGAGACCCAAAGAAAATTTCCCTCTGAGGGGACTGCACCTGGGAGGCCAATTGAGCAGTGTGAGGAACCTGAACAGGGACAGTGAGCTGGGCTAAGGGACACTGAGGGTCCAAGAGACTTTCATCCCACGAGGACCCCTTTTCTTAGAAAATCACCCACATTTCTCTGGTCCAGAATCCCACAGCTGGCCATTTCATACCCTGTGGGTATCAACTGGACTCCTCTTTGTGGTGCCAAAACTCCTGGCAGCTCACCTGGGCTCTGGTCTGGGTGCTGGAGGACAAGGTGGCAGCATCGGCCCCAGTCTCGAGGCTGATCACTCAGCAGTCACCGAACATTTCAGTCCAGCACTTCTGGTCACAGCTGGCAGTTTGGCTGTGCTCCTGCCATCCATCAATATATAAAAGGTTAGTGAAGATCAGTCAACTCCTAGGCATGGTGTAGCGCCCTGGAGACACAATGGTGAGAACGACAAATGCCTAACGACCCAGTATCAGAGAGACCAGCACAGCCATTCAGCAAGAGGTGCACAGGGACAGGGCTGCCCAGTGTCTCCACTAACAGGCCATGCAGGAGATTTCACTCCTCACACTCCCTTCTCTCTAAAACTCTGGCCACGTGAACAAGAGGATGCTCCGACACCTACCAGAGGGGATGCCCCTCGTGGGACCATGAGGTATACCCCATCTCTTGTTTATAAGCTTAAATCAACCCCTCTGGGCTTCCAAACAACCGTATTTCTCAAGTAAGTGCTAGAATCTAAGTTACCTGAGTATCTTCTCAACTCCATTAGCATTACTCGTGAGGTTATTTAACCACCAGACCTGGAACCTCAAGGAGGAAATCACCAAAGCCCCACCTGACAGTCCTTACTTTAGGATAGCAATCATGCATACCATCCTTTTAGCCCAACCATACTCTCCTCCAGGCTAAATACCTATGGTTCCTTATCCATCCTGTTGAAGTGAGAACCCATCTTATTCCCAGGATCCTCTTTAGTGGAAATTCTCCTCAGAGGATAAAGGTGGTTATCTCCAGTGCCAGATTCTCTTCAATTCTCTCCACTGTGCTGAGCTAACCTCTCAGGTAATGAATGAAACTGTCCCGTTTGGAGAAGAACCCACCCTCCACCCTGGTGAGCTGCTTGGGCCTAGGAATGTGTTTTCAGAAAGTGGACAGTATTTCCACTACCCCCACCATTCCTCTCAGGACATTGAGTGGGAAGAAAGGCAGAAAACAACATCCAGGTTGGGTCAGTCTCCTATAACTGGGACTGTTTCTTCTTTCCTTAGAAATTAAATCAGACACTTCTGACTGGGAATGGAGAGTGATGAGTTACATAAATTTTGCCTATATAACGGTCTTCAATGGGACCCTGTGGGGTCTAATGGGGTCTATGGAACAGGAGAGATCAGGTACAGGGAGGACTAGTGACAAAGTCTGGTTTCACTTCTTTATGGCTCTGCTTACATGTCCCAGTTATGTTAGCATTGGAAACCGTGGCCTCCTTCCAAGCATCATGATATTGAGAATAACACTATCTTTATAGGGCAACCTGGGACCACACAGTGAACTCAAGCACACTTGTTCGGGATCCCTCCTCTGAGAACTGCTCTCTGGCCTGTCTTTATCTTCCTGGTACTCCCTTTAACATCTCATGTCCACTTCCTCCGCAAACTCCACGCTGCACCTGCCTCCCCAGGATTCTGCAGTTAACTGGAACTACCAAGAAGTTGGGTGGCTGGGTTCTTCACTAGCGTGTTGCAGGTGAGACCAGTGCTTGGCACTCTTACATGTAAACAAAAAGTGCTTGGGCTGTCAAACAATGAAAGACGAAAAAGGAAAGGATTGGGTCATGTGTTGATATCTTAGGAAGTATGCAGGCACTAATCACAAATGCACGGCAATGTGGGGTAAAATTCAGGCTCTTTGACCACCCAGAATTCAACCAAGGCAGGGAATGACAGTTCTGTCCAAGTCCCCAGAAACCTTCTGCAAGTCCAAGGTTTCCCCCTGGTGGATAGTGTCATGCTATCTCAGCGACTGCCTAAGAATGCAGTGCTTGGAACACCTTCACCACTTAGAACACTAGCCAGGCTATCTCTGTGACCCATGCTTGGCTTGGTGCTATCTAGGAATTGCTAAACCCCAGATCTATTGTTGAAAACAATTCACTGAAAGGACAGAAATGAAAACTTCTCCCAAAGGACAATGGTGAGCCCACTCACCTTTCACCAGGATGCCTTACTAGGAACTTATTAGAATGCTGAAAATGGGGATAAAACTTTCCATTCTCTTAAGCTAAGAGTGGTTATATATCCCAGGAGCTATTATCTAGGCCAAGAATGGAAGATCTTGGTAATACTGTACAAAACATTACAGCCAACACTGCAGAATCTACATTCCTTTCAAGAGCATGTGGAACATTAATCAGTATCGAATATCTGCTAAGCCAAAAAATAAGCTGCAACACATTTTTACGTATTGGGTTCATACAGTATTGCTCTGACCCAAAACGGATAAGTTATAAGTAAAACTAAAAGTATAATTAAAAATTAACCAATATTTTGGAAACAAACTCTGAATAATCCTCGGGTCAAATCAGTAAGAGGCTTAGATGGATGGGACAGACAGCTGTCAGAGGGGAGGAGGAAAGGGGAGACTGGATGAAAGAAGGTGAAGAGATAAACCAAAGAGCGTATATGCATAACCCGTAGACACAGACAATAGTGTGGATACACACTGGGCGGGGGAGGGGGTGGGGGGCAAGGGTGAAAGGAAGGCTGGCAAAGCAGAGGAAAGCAGGGACATCTGTAACACTGTAAACAGTAAAAATAAATAATTAAATGCACAAGGAAATGTTGTACATATGCAAGAAGAGCAAGAAACTAATAGGCAAAATGCAAAGAATGTGAATGTGCAATTCACAGCATGAAAATCTCAAGTGGCTAAATAGTATATGAGGAATGCTCAGTTGTCAGAAGAAAATAAAATTAAAATAATTAGACACTATTTTACATCCAGTTTTCTTTTTTAAAAAAGCATAAAATGGTGTACAGAATGTGAATAAAAAGGAACTTCAGGGGAAACAAAGAATGTTTGTTTATCAAAGACAGGAGGGTGAGAATACAAAACACAAAGCAGGAGAAATCATTTGCAATGCATACATTCAGCAGAGGACTCATGTCCAGAATATATAAGAAACTTTTACAAACCAATAAGCTAAATACAGGCAATGTAATTTTTTAATGAGCAAAATATTAAACACACACTTTACAAACCAGGATATTAAATGGCCAATAAGCAAGTAAAACATTGCTCAAGAGTATTAGTTCAGGGAACTACAAATTGAAAATTGCATTAACGTACCACTACAGCCACCAAAGTGGCTAAAATAAAAGTTCTGACCATACCAAGTGTTAATAAATTATATACTCTCAACACCAAACCTTTCATACACTAGTGATGAGAGAGGGACAATCATTTTGGACCAAATGTTTTGCTCAACATATGTTTATGTGGAGCACAGCAATGGTATTTTAAATACACATTCAACAGAAATGCACACATGTGTGTACCAAAGGTATGAATATGAAAGTTCATAGCAGATTTATTCCCAATAGCAAGAACTGGAAATAACACAAATTCTAATACCCAGCAGAATGCACATATAAATTATAGAGCCACCACAATGGAACACTAATCTTCAGTAAGAATGGAGGAACACCATTCCATACGACAACACAGATGAGACTTTAAAAACATGACTTGAATGAAAGAAGCCAGACACTAAAAGGTGTATACTGTTTGACTCTATTTATATAAAGTTTTAAGTAAATAGGCAAAATTAATCTAACATGATGGAAGTCAAGGCAAAGGTTACATTTAGGGAAAAGAAAGGTAGTCTCTGGGAAGGTCACAAAGAAGCTTCTGGAGTGCTGGCAATGGTCAGTTTTTATGCCAGCACCATATAGTTTTGATTACTATAGCTTGCAAGAGAGTTTGAAGTCAGGAATTGTGCTGCCTTCAACTTTGTTCTTTCTCAGAATTTCTTTGGCTGTTTGGAATGTTCTGTGGTTCCATACGAATTTGAGGATTATCTGTTCTACTTCTATGAAAAGCATCAGTGAAGTTGTGTAAGTTCTTTATATATTTTGGAAATAAAACCCTTGTCACAGGTATCATTGGCAAATGTATTTTCTCATATGGTTGGTTCCCTTTTCATTTTGCTTGTTGTTTCTTTTGCCATTCAGAAGCTTTTAAATTTGATGAAGTCCCATTTGTTTATTTTTCTCTTTATGTTCCTTGCTCTAGGGGACATTTATAAATGGAGACAACTGTACTTGAACAATAAAAAAAAAAAGAATTCACACAACTCCACTCCAGGAAGACAAACAATCTAATTAAAAAATGGGCAAAGGACCTGTCCACGGAGGACATACAGAGGGCCCAGAGACATATGAAAGGATGCTCAGTATCACTAGCCATCAGAGAGATGCAAATCAAATCCACAACGAGATACCACTTCGCACCAGTCAGAATGGCCATCTAAACAAATCAACAAACAATAAGTGCTGGTAAAGTTGTGAAGAAAAGGGAACTCTAGTACATTGTTGGTGGGAATGCAAACTGGTGTAGCCACTTGGAAAACAGTATGAAATTTCCTCAGAAAACTAAAAATGGAACTGCCTTTTGACCTGTCAATTCCACTGCTGGAATCATACCCTAAGAATCCTGAAACACTAATTCAAAAGAACCTGTGCACCCCAATGTTCATAGCAATACAATTTACAATAGCCATGTACTGGAAGCAACCTAAATGCCCATCACTAAATGAGTGGATCAAAAAACTGTGGTAACATTTACACGATGGAATACTACACAACAGAAAGAAAGAAAGAACTCCTACCCTTCACAACAGCATGGATGGAACTGGAAATCATTATGCTAAGTGAAATAATCTAGGCGGTGAAAGAAAAATATCATATGTTCTCACCTTTAAGTGGAACCTAATCAACAAAACAAACAAGCAAGCAAAATATAACAGGAGACATTGAAATAAAGAACAACTGACAGTAATCAGACGGGACGGGGGAGGGTGATAATGGGGAGAAAGGGAAAAGGGTCAAGTCAAGGAATGTATATAAAGGACCCATGGACAGAGCCAAAGGTGAGGAGGATTGAGGGTGGGAGGTGGAGGTGGGCGGGGTAGGGGAAAGTGGTGGGGGGAAACGGAGACAACCATATTGAACAACAATAAAAACTGAAAAAAAAAAGAAAAATATCATTAGAATTTTGAGGAAATACATTGTATCTATAGAAGGCTTTGAGTAATATGGCCATTTTAACAATATTAAATCTTTAAACCTATTAATACTCGACAATTTTCCATTTGTTTGTCCTCTTCAGTTTCTCTCATTTAAGTCTAGTTTTTGTTGTAAGGATATTTCACTACCCTGGTTAATTTATTCCTAAGTATTTTATTCCTTTTTATGCTATTGTGAATGGGTAGTTTATTTCTTTTTCAGATTTTTCATTATTAGCATACAGAAATTTCTGATAATGTGAGTGAATGAGTGAGTGAGTGGCATATACCCAGAAACCCAGAGGAATGAAGAATTTTGATATCCAGACTGACACAAGTGTTGTCATTGAAAGGCTTGTATGATAGTAGGAGAAAATGAATAGAAGCTCAACACTGGGAGAGAGAGTGCCATTCATGTTTCATGTTATTACAAAAACTCAGACTAAATTAAAAAGTGGGGTGGGAGGAACCATGAAATCAGGGAGAAGTTAACAACAGGAAGAACACACAGAAATAATGGCACATGAGGTCCCAGAACACAAAATGAGGATGCAGTTAACTACCCCAGCCCTCGGTTTTCCAAGCATAACAAAAACCACAGCATAACATTCAACAAAACTGGGAAACCAAGGGCGCAGACCCACTGTTCCTCTGGAAACAAAGTGGAGGGCCCCAGAATCTCTCAGACATTATCAGAGGATTGGGGCAGGTGGGAGACTGTTCTAAGTGCTGGAGGGTGCTTTGTAGTTCCTTTGGCTACTTAGAGTGCTGGCACAACTTAAAGGAAGACAACTCTGGTTAACAAACTCCTGGAAGAAGTAAGTGACCTTGAGGTCTAGTAATGCTGATACTAATTAACTTTCAGTACTGACTATGCCTGAAGCTCTACAAAAAAAAATTTTCTTATTTAATCCTCACCATTCTTGTGCCCATTTTACAGATGAGTGGGGAGAGGGCTAAGAGACATAAAGAAACTTGCCTAAAATCACTAAGCTAATAAAGGGATGGCACAAGAATTCCAACACAGTCTCATTGCAGAGCTCTTGACTACGTACTTAATCCATCTAGCTCTGCACGGTATAAATAAGGCTTCTGTACAGAGAGGACAACTACTGCCCAAGCCTCGACGATGTGACTTTTGCATTTAATGCAGACATATTCTCCCTGAAAGATCTACCTCTCTCTCCCCTTTATGGCATTCATCGTACAAGCACTGAAAGGTCAGTCCTTCCCAAGAGACCTGGGAAGAGACCTCAGATCCTGCCACCATAGCCACATCAATAGACTAGCCAAATGTTCTATTGTAACTTGTATCAATCATAGACAGCATCTAGGAGAAGGAGAAAGATATTCTGGATGGTTGTGTTAAGATGAGAGGAAATGCAGGAATAAGGGGCAATTTAAAGGAAGAATCGTTACCTAGGAAAACATTGGTTTCAGAACCTGCAGGCTAAATGAAGAGCCTTGAGTAACATGCCTCCCCACACCCATCCCCACCCCATGCCAATTAACTGAAACCACAGACGGAAGACCATAAAAGATATCTTGGACCTGGGCCTCTGACTCTTGCCACACTGGCTCAGCGCAGCTGCCCCACTCCATTCCTGGCAGCAACCACAAATCAAACTATCTTGATGCAGTCACATGAAAAGGACAGTTGGTGCTACACAGGCCTCCTGCAATATCCCACCAGATATGAGAAGATTGCCAAAGACAGATTTGATTCTAAGATGCATAGAACTATCCATTGCAGGCCACCCATGCTTTTTGCTGGTAGAGAGACTGGCTGCGTCATAAAGTATGTAAGAGAAGCACCTCAGATTTAAGGGACTTTACACGAACCCATGGGAAAAGAATGGCTTAAGAAACGCCTAGTGTGACCCCTGGACCAATGGAAGAGTTTGTGAAAGGAGATGAGACAGAACAGTGAACAACACAAGGCCAGCTGTTGTCAGATCTGCAAAGAGCTTACAACAGGATCCAGAAAGCAGCCCTAGCTGTCATGGCTCAGTGGATTGAGTGCAGCCTATAAACCGAAGGGTCACTGGCTCAATTCCCAGTCAGGGCACAAGCTTGAGTTGTGGGCCAGGTCCCCAGTAGGGGACATGCAAGAGGCAACCTCACGTTGATGTTTCTCTCCCTCTCTTTCTTCTTCCCTTCCCCGCTCTCTAAAAATAAATAAATAAAATCTTTTTAAAAGACAATGAAGAAGAAGAAGCCAGAAAGCAAAACAAGAACACATGCCCTGCCATCTCTCACCTCCAAGAAAAATGGAATCCACTTTCCCTCGACATTTTACTTCCCTGGCTACTGTATTCCTATAAACTTCAAGCAAGAGCAGTGAACAACAATTAAAAAACATTATACAATAATTTTTAAAAAATAGACCAAGATGTCCTCAGACATGCAGGAGAGAACTCAGAAATCCTACACCTAAAAACTAAGTACAATAAATACCAAAACAAAGCAAAATTCTCAAGTAAAGCTGAGTATCAGAGAACTTCAAATGGACTCCAGCTAAAGTACTGAAAAAACATCATCCAGTCCCTATCCTATGCAGTGTCCTTGAGAAGCCCTGTTAATACATGAAACAATGTGTCTGATGTTCAGCTAAGTGCCAAAATAAAATTCAGAAAGTGGGGTTAAAACCACAGAAGTATATGTATAATGTATTGTTTCTATAGTAGGAAAAAGAGAAAGGAAAATATTTAAAAACTCAATCACTTACAAAAGCAGACAGGAGAAAAGGAAAAAAAAACAGACTATAAAATAAGTTAGTATAAATAATTCAAAATATAACAGCAGGTAAAGAAATTGTAAATGAACTCAACACTTATCATAAAAGATAAATATCATCAGATTTGGAGAACAAATCCAGCTAAATATTTGCTTACTCTAAAGAGTGTTAAAAGATTGGAAATGAAGGGATGGAAAGAAAATACACCTGGTAGACACAGACCAAAACAGACCAATGAGATTATATTAAAACCAGACTATTTGCTTTTCTAAAAAGCATTACAGGGGATTATTTCCATATATAAAGACAAAAGTTAGAAATCTCTAGAAAAATACAATTCTAAATATGCCTTTAATAAAAGAATAATTCAAAATAGATACATCAAAAACTAGAAACAAAGTCTCAAACCAATGATCGAAGAAAGGACCCACCATAAGAAGCTATAAAAAACCCAAGGTAAGCAGAAGAAAATAATAAGATAAGAACAAAAAAACAAGAATTAAAAATTAGAAAAAAATATTGATAATTAATAAAAGCAAAGTTGGTTATTTGAGATCAATTCAATTGATAAATCTCTAAGCAGCCTGATCAGTAAAAAAGAGAAAGACAATCCACATTACCAGTATCAGCAATGAGACTAGCAACAGCACTAGGGATTCTACAGCTATTAAAAAGGATAATATGGGGTACAACCACTACGGAAAATAGTATGGAATTGTCTAAGAAAACTAAAAACGGAACTGCCTTTTGAACCAGCAATTCCACTGCTAGGATTATACCCTAAGAACCCTTAAACGCCATTCCAAAAGAACCTATGCAAGCCAATGTTCATAGCAGCACAATTTACAATAGCCAAGTTCTGGAAGCAACCTAGGTGTCCATCAGTAAATGAATGAATCAAAAAACTATGGTACATTTACACAATGGAACTACACAGCAGAAAGAAAGAAGGAGCTCCTACCCTTTGCAACAGCATGGATGGAACTGGAAAGCATTAGGCTAAGCAAAATAAACCAGGTGGTTAAAGACAAATACCATATGATCTCACCTTTAACAGAAACCTAAACAACAAAACAAACAAACAGGCAAAATATAACCAAAGACACTGAAATAGAGAACAGGCTGACAGTGTCCAGAGGGGAGAAGAAAGGGAATTTCAGGGGAAAAGGGGAAGGGTTTACAGGAACAAGCATAAAAGACACATGGACAAAAACTAAGCGGGGTGGAAATGGGAGGAAGGTGGGGATGGCTGGGTGGGTGGGCTAGAATGGGAGTAAAAGACAGAAAAATGTACTTGAACAACAATTAAAATAAAACAATTTTGTAAAGGATAATATGGGCCCTGGTTGAGGTGGATCAGTTGGTTGGAGCATCGTCCTGTAACCAAAAGGTTGAAGATTCGATTCCCGGTCAGGGTACATGCCTGGGTTGCAGGTTCCAACCAACTACCTGTGCGCACACAGGAGGCAGCCTGTTGATGTTTCTCTCTTTTCCTTCCTTTCTCTCTAAAAGGCAATGAAAAAAATGTCTTCTACTGAGGGTTTTTTTAAAGGATAATATGGTAATATCATGAATAACTTTATGCTGTTATTTTGAAAAATTAGGTGAAATAGAGAGATTCCTTAAAAGATATAAACTATCGAACTTATTTGAAAAATGTGTTCTTTAGAGTATTACATCATGTAATTACAAGTCTTCCTTCAAACAAAGCTTCTGACCCAGAAGACTTCACTGGTGAATTCTATCAAATATTGAAAAAAAAAGGTAATACCAATTCTACCAAAACTTCTTTAAAAATAGAATAGGAGGGCTCATTTCCCAATACATTTTTTGAGGTCAGTATCACTCTGATACCAAGAGCAGACAAACATATTACAACAAAAGGAAACAGACAAATATCCCTTGTGAATGTTGTATTGATTACTGCTGCAAAACAAATTACCCCAAAACTTAATGACCAAAGGAGGTCTGACATCTCAACTTCACTTAATAAAGGTCTATAACTCAACTTGACCAACTAGGCAAATAGTTAGAGCCACTTCAATATGCATCATCTAATGCACTGACATTAGAATCTCTGCTTAGCTCATCCCATCAAGAAACTCATCCTGGCCCAATGTTACTATCTGCCTTCTACCCCACAGCAACACCCTAACGTCCATGCCCATTCATGTTTCTGTTTATATAAATTACAAAACTCTTACAATTGGTTTGGAATACACTGCAGTTCCTCATGGGTCACTGGGACTTGAGACTGGTTATAGATCTATTGTAGAAGCAATAGAGAAGGGTGGGGAAGGGGCTCAGCAGCCCTGCAAAGTAACT
>PVKM010051283.1:0-10504 GCA_004027735.1 Carollia perspicillata
GTCTGGTTTGGGTTGCCCCTCCTCTGAGGGGTCTTACCCATAGACTCTGACTAACTGACCAAGTGTTGGGGGCTAGAGATGGCAGAAGCAGCACTCTTGCCAGGGAGATAAGCTTTGTTTACTCAGTGGCTCACAGTCTGGAGGTCACTTACTCAGCCTTAGCCATGGGTGGTGGTTACAACTCCTGAAACCAGGCAGAGTGGTTCCCAACACAAAAGAGTGCTATGTTATACAATATCTTGGCTTTCTGCTGGCTTTGTTTGCCTCTAGTACTTAAGGGGACAGGGGCTTCCTACTGGACACACACAGCTTGCAGCATGCATGGCTCACCCACCCATGAATAAAGGCACCTCAAGCATCCCCATGGCTCTGCATGTTTTCTTCTGTCTGCCTGAAGCTAGAGTGGACCTGCCAGGCCTTGACAGGCTGCAACACAATTGGCAACATCAGGAGGGCTGATGGTATGGAAATGGAGGAGTCCCCGGGTCCCCTGAGGAGAGTCTTGATAGGTGGTCTGATACCAGGATGCAGCACCTGGTGGCTAGCCTCCTGGCATCGTGGGCCCCATCCAGGGAGTGGCCCAATGTCAGTGGCACACCTGATACCATGTAGAAAGCCCTTTGGAAGGTTGGGGAGACCTTGGAGTGGCCCAGTGCCTGTGCAGCCACAGGGATTGTGGGCTGGGTGTTTCTTTCAGCTTTCTGAGCTAAGACGGAGACTGTGTTTCAAGCCACAGTGAAACTATATGAGCTCCAAGGACAAGAAGTCCTGGAAGCCAGAACTGGTGCTCTGGAAGAAGATCTGCAAGCAGCACCAATCCCCATCCCCTGCTACAGTCGACGAGTCAGAGTGGGAGGAAAATGATGTTGAGGTGGAACCATGTTCCTGCAAGGCCTGCCCTGAGGTGTTACAGAAAATGAAATCCCAGCAAACAGTGGTGCCCAGGGAGAACCCTGCAGGTCCTGTTCAGATGACAGACCATACCACTTATAGGCCCTAGACCCAGACAAAACTGGTCGATCTCGTGAATCAGTTTTGCCAGTGACCTGGAGAGGCCTTAACTGTGTGGTTCCTGTACCTGTGGGATTTAGGGGTGGATAGCATCATGTGCACTGACAATGAGATGGAAAAGTTAGTATCCATAACAACATATTCCTCCCTGCACCAGCAGCTGCAGAATAGCCTGAGGCATAGTGGGGAGCAGGGCTCACATTCTTTGATGGAGTGGGTAATGGCAGCTATCAGTACCATCTGGGCGAATATGAGTGACCTGTCAGAAATGGTGAGTAAGTGGCAGTCCTTTACAAACTTAGTGTGAATCTTGCAGGAGTTGGGCATATGCCAGGCCATGTTCAATCCCAATACACAGGGCCCTAATGATGAATGTTTTATAGCTGGAATGAGGGATCTTGTGCTATGGCACACTCCTCCTGCCTCCTTTGGCTCACTGAGGGTGATTCTCATGCCTTGTCAGTCATTACATAAACTACATTATGACAATAGTGGCCACTCTGGGAGAAGCAGAGTCTTGCCGCCAACATAAAGCTGTTTGTGCGGTCCTTCCGAGTTCCTCTGTTCCTTGATCAAACAGTGCCCCCATGTGGGTGACCAGAACACAGATGTGGTCAGATCTTTTACAGGCTGGAGTAGATTGCACTAAGATTGACAGGAAGCTAAACACCTGTTAGAACTCTGGAAGCAGCTGTGAACTGACCAACGCTTCCTACAGCCCCAGAAGAAGAAACTTATGGGGAATACCTGGGGTGTGCCCCAAGAGCTCCAAGATGCGTGTTTGGTCCAGCTGGAAGATGTTTGGCTATGTCAACCTCCTGAAATGAGGGAGGAGATACTCTTTGAGTCCAAAGAATATCCCCAGAGGAAAAGCCAAGGGACCTATCTTCAGGGGATGGTGAGGACCAGAGGCCACATGTCAAATTGGATATTCATTGGTCCCCTGTAAATGTCCAACATGTGTTAGGTTTCCTGGATTGTCTGTCAAATTCTTGGGAGTTGTCTGGTTGGGTAAGACAAAAGTCATCCCTCATGTGGTGATAGATAAGATTCAGGAACATCCAACCCCTACCACTGTGAAACAGCTCCAGACATTTTTGGACCTGTTGAGGTACCAGAGAGCATTTGTACCCTATCTAGCCCAGCTCATTCATCCTTTGTATTATTTGGTGAAAAAGGGAGTAAACTGGGACTGGACCTGGACCTCAGAACAAACATTCCAAGAAGCAAAGCACATTGTTAAGCATGCCCAGGCCTTGCATACTCTGGATCCTGCTAGACCCTGTGAGCTAGATGTACATGCGAGACAAGAGGCTCTGGATTGGGTATGTGGCAGTGATGGGAATGGCTATATCAACCCTTGGGTTTCTGGTCCCAACTATGGAAGGGAGCAGAAGTACAGTATTCCTCGACTGAAAAGCAATTGGTGCAATATATGCTGCCCTGTTGGCCATGGAGGCTATAATAGGAACTGACCCTGTGACAGTTAGGACAACTTATCCCATTGCAGGGTGGGTCCAGGAAAGGATGGCCAAGCCTTGAGTGGGACATCTCAGATGCCCACGTTGGCTAGGTGGAGAATTTGTCTGCAACAAAGGAGTACTCTGTTAACTAGCCTCTTGTGGGCTGAGCTACAGGAAGTGCTTGGTCCTGTTATTTATGTAGCTGAGAAATCTACTGTTCCTGTCCCTATAGAAGAGATGGAAGCTAGCCCCTTCCCCAAAGGGCAGGCACCTATTTCCTCAGATGCACGGTAGACTCCTGGGTCCAGTAGGAGTCAGCCTGCTGTATGGACTGCTGTGACAATCCACCCAGAGACAGGCACAGTCTGGTTCAACACTGACGTAGGTCAGAGTAGCCAGTGGGCATGAGCTCACTGTGTAGCTCATGGCTACTAATGAGGCACCGACCGTGACTATTTGCATAGATAGTTGGGTAGTGTACTGGGGACTAACATTGTGGATCTCTAGATGACATGCAAATAAAAGGATGGTTACGCATAGGCCATCGTGGGGACAGGTGTTGGGGACCACTTTGTGTGGTTTTGGAGACTGTAGCCTCATGTGAGCAAGGCTTTGCCCATAAGTCTTAACTGGAAAGCCAGGAGTGCTGGTGGCAGGCACAACCCAATACTAATACTGACGATTCCCATGGGAAATCAGGCCTGAAGTATACATTGTATCCTTAGAAGCTTGCTTTGCTTTGCTATGGCCCTGTTGGTGTAAACCAGATGTTTAAGTTCAAAGCATAAGGAGTGAACTCCTTATCTTAGGAAATATGCCTTAACAACCATCTGGTGCCAGCATATCTAACAGGCCCTGACCTGAGACAGATCTCTGTTTCTTCAATTGTCATCTATAGGAAATACCAGTTTTTTTATAACTATAGCCTTTGGACATTGATCGATGAGCTAAGCATGTATGCTGTATATCCCTGCACATACCAATCCCAATAAAAGCCATTTTGGAGAAGGGCTCAGGGCATTCTCCACTAGAAGGAATTGCCACCCCCTTTCCCACTGGAACAGATTGTGTCCAGGATGACTCATTCTCATTCACAGCAGCTGGGAGAGCTCCATGGGACAGAGTTCCCCAAAGACAGGCATTGTAGCAAAATCTCTGGGAGTTAGGCCACCAGAAACAAATCACTGTATATCATAAGACTGGTCATGCCCCTCTTGCTTCCCCTGGGAATGGTGAGGCTGATGCTCTAGCCAAGGTGCAGTCGCTGGAAACTACCTACCAACCCATCAGGAAGGGAAGTAGCCCAGTGGCCACACTGTCACCTCTTACATACTGGGCGAAAGACCATATGGCCCACTATCAAAACATGGGGGTAGAGAGAAGATGGCATCTTGGTAAGAGGGAACAGATTCCACTTCCCCCTACACATGGGAGAGAAGCCTGGCAGATCTACAGAGGAACAGAGCAGACAGCCAACATATATTTCATATATATGTTTCACAACATATATGAAAATAGGAGATCAAAAATTGTAGCAGATATTGAAAACCCTGATGATAAGGAGACTACTTTGGGACAATAAGGGCCCAGAGATAAGCACGGGAATCAGGGAAGCTGCAGCCCCATCCCCAGCCTGCTGGGCGGGCCACAAGGCTTTTGGGAGAGAGCTGGGTTGGCACTCCCTCCTCCGCCAGGCAGGGTTTGAGCAGCACTGGGAGGGACCTGGTTGCTTGAAATTGCAGAGAGGAGATTAAGGACTGAGTGGCAAACACACGGGGGCTGTGAGCACCCATGCCCCATGCATAGCCCTGGAAAGAGTGTACACCCGAGCCATGTGACCAGAGGCGGCCCTGCACGCATGTGCGCCCGCAACCCAGGGAGACAGAGCTTTGTGGAGCACCCGGGACCACACCTGAACCCAGAAGGAGCGTGTGCACCTCGGGAGACCTGGAGCCTGCACCCGGTACACCCGGAGTGGGTGCACACACTGCGGAGACCAGGAGACTGCTCCAGTGAGCCTGGAGTGGGCGCACACACCTCCAGAGATCTGGAGCCTGCACCAGAGCCAGCACCAGGTAAACCTGGAGTGAACATGCATGCTACCAGAGATCGGGAGACCCAGAGACCCAGAGACCACATCTGTAAACCACCCCTCAGATTGCTGCAGCCAGCAAGAACAGAAAAACCGGTATGACCAGTTTCAAATGAGCAAGAGGCATTTTTAAATTTTTGTGTGTGTGTTTGTGTTTTTTGTTTGTTTGATTTTTTAAATTTTTTATTTTTATTTTTTATTATCTATCTCTCAATGCCTTTTGCTTCTCTTTCCTTCTTTCTTGTTTTATTCCTTCTCCCTTTCTTACCAATTTTATCTCTTCTACCTTCCTTTGTCTGCTTTTTTTTTTAAATACCCACAAATGAGACCAAAAAACCAGAACTGTGAAAAGACCAGAGTTGTACTCAAAGAAGGGGCATTGCAACAAGTGAGACAGAGAGACAATATTCACTTTGCTATTACAGAGAACCTGCAAAATATTGCATATTTGCATCATTATTTTTACATTATTCTTACATCTTTTATTTGAATAATATTTTTGTATTTCTCTTCTTTCTGTTTAGTCTTCTTTGCTTGGCTAGTTATATCGTATCATTTGACAGGTTTCCCCTGTTCTCTCTTTCACAGTGAATTGCTAATTTACTGTCCTTCACATCACTTGTGTTCCTTTAGCACACTACTCAAGGTCATATACCCCCTATTCTTGTTATCCAGATCACATAGATTTTGTCATATGATTGTTGCTCTAATATTATTGTAAATAATACCTGTTCCATACTACTGTAAATACTTCGCAACACCCCTCCCGAATCTTAACGCACTTCACAGTTTCCTGAACTCTATTACTATAGTGGTTAACTCTATTCTCTCACACACCACATCTGTTTACTATCCTTTATTCTCACCTTACCTCAGAATCTGACCTCCCACAACCCCACTGCTTTCTAGATCCAACTCACAATCCTTCCCTCCCCAACAAGAGTCTTATCTTCATTCCACCCTTTCTAAACAGTGACTAGTTGGGTGGTATATCATGGCTAACGCTATACATAGCCAAAGGATCTTCTATCTCTTCTTTACCAGCTGCTACTGTAAATAACACAGAATACTCTTTTGCTGTCTTAAACCATTTTGCCTCACCCCTCCAACTGATCACAAAAAAAGAGTAGGTGGAAGCAGTGAACACCAGGATACTCAAAGGAGACTGCACCACTGAATCTCACAGGTATTCTGCCACAGAAGCTCACACTGTAAACCCAGGAAGTCAGAACAGATCAACTGAAGAAGCTGAGGCTAACAAGAAGACTCTCACAAACAATCAGAAGACAAAGAAACGATCCCCAAATGAAAAAAAAAAGGAACAAGCCTCAGAAAGAATGCTAAATGAAATACAGGCAACTAAACTACCAGATATTGAATTCAAAGCAATGGTTATCAGGAAGCTCAATGAGCTCACAGAGAATTACCAGAAACTACAGGGAAACTACAATGAACTCACTGCAAACTATATCAACATGAAAAAGGAAATAGAAACCATCGACAAGGGCTAAGAGGAAGTGAAGAATACAATATCTGAATTGAAGAACACAGTAGAAGGAATCAAAAGCAGGATAGATGAACCAGACTGGATCAGCGAGCTGAAGGACAAAGTAGAAAAAAACACCCAGAAAGAGCAGGAAAAGGAAAAGAGGCTCAGAAAGAATGAAGAGGGATTAAGAAAAATACAAGACAATATGAAATGTAGTAATATCAGAATAATAGGGATACCAGAAGGAGAAGAAGAAGAGCAAGGGACAGAAAACCTGTTTGAAAAAGTAATGATGGAAAACTTCCCTAATGTGTTGAGAGAAAAAGTCACATAAATCCAAGAAACACAGAGAGTCCCAATCAAGACAAACCCCAAGAGGCCCACTCCAAGACACATCATAATAAAAATGGCAAAATTATAAGACAAAGCGAGAATCTTAAAGGCAGCAAGGGAGAAAAAGGAAATAACATATGGGTCATATTGCTAACCCAATAAGGTTAGCAAGTGACTTCTCAATGAAAACGCTTCAAGCCAGAAAAGAATGTCAAGAAATATTCCAAGTAATGAGAACCAAAGGACTACAACCAAGTCTACTCTAACCAGCAAGGATCTCAATAAAGATAGAAGGCCTAATAAGGAGCTTTCCAGACAAAAGAAGTCTAAAAGAATGCACCTCCACCAAACCAGCTCTGCAAGACATGCTAGAGGAACTGCTTTAAAGAAGGAAGGAAGGAAGGAAGGAAGGAGGAAGGAAGAGAGAGAGAGAAACACAGGTACAAAAATGACGATGAATAAGAACCTATCAATAATAACCTTAAACACAAATGGATTAAATGCTCCAATTAAAAGACATAAATTAGCTCAATGGATAAGAAAGCATGACCCATACATATGCTGCCTACAAGAGACCCACCTGAGGACAAAAGACCTACACAGACTGAAAGTGAAGGGTGGGAAACAAATTTTCTAAGCAAACGGACTGGAAAAAAAAAGCCAGGGTAGCAATACTCATATCAGACAAAACAGACTTAAAAAAAGCCATAAAGACAGACCCAGAAGGTCACTGCATAATACTCAAGGGAAGAATCCACCAAGAAGACATAAATATTGTGAATATATATGCACCCAACACAGGAGCAGCCAAATGCATAAAGAAAATCTTAGAGGACTTCAAGAAAGATATTGAAAGCAACACAATTATAGTAGGGGATTTTAACACCCCATTGTCAAAAATGGACAGATCTTCCAAGCAAAATATCAACAAAAATGTTGTGGCATTGAACAAAGCCCTAGATGGAATGGACTTAATTGATATATATAGAGCTCTTCATCCCAAAGAGGCTAAATACACATTCTTTTCAAATGTGCACGGAACATTTTCAAAAATAAACTACATGATAGGACACAAAACAAGCCTCAACAAATTGAAGAAAATCAAAATCATACCAAGCATTTTCTCTGACCACAATGGATTGAAACAAGAAACCAACCCCAAGGGAAAAAACCCAAAACACTCAAAATCATGAAGAGTGAATAGCATGCTATTAAACAATGAATGGGTTAAGAATGAAATTAGAGAAGAAATAAAAAAGTTTCTGGGAACAAATGAAAATGAACTCACAACAACTCAAAATTTATGGGACACAGCAAAGGCAGTCCTGAGAGGGAAGTTTATAGTGATATAGGCCTACCTAAAAATGATAGAAACATTTCAAACAAACAACCTAACTCTACACCTACAAGAACTCAAGGAATAACAACAAAGACAGCCCAGAGGTAGAAGAAGGAAGAAAATAACCCAGATCAGAGCAGAATTAAATGACATAGAGATAAAAAGTATAATTCTAAGGATCAGTGAATCCAGGAGCTGGTTCTTCAAAAGATTAATAAAATTGGCAAGCCTTTAAGCAGGCTCATCAAGAAAAAAAGACAGAGAAGCCAAAGAAACAAAATCGGAAATGAAAGAGAGATTACAACTGACACCACAGAAATACAAAGGATTGTAAGAAATTACTGTGAGAAACTGCATGCCAAGAAATTTGAAAACCTAGGTGAAATGGACAAATTTCTAGAAAAATATAATCTTCCAAAACTGAATGAAGTAGCAGAAAGCCTGAACAGACTTATAACAGCAGATGAAATGGAAGTAGTAACCAAAAAACTCCCAACACACAAAAGCCCTCAACCTGATGGTTTCACAGGAGAATTCTACAAAACATTTAAGGAAAAACTAACCCCTATCCTTCACAGACTATTCAAAAAAATTCAAAATGATGGAAGACTCCCAAACTGTTTTTCTGAAGCCAACATCATCCTAATCCCAAAACCAGATAAAGACACAACAAAGAAAGAAAACTTCAGGCCAATATTGCTGATGAACATAGACGCTAAAATACTCAACAAAATATTGGCAAACTGCATCCAGCAATACATTAAAAAGATTATACACCATGACCAAGTGGGATTCATCCCAGGGATGCAAGGATGGTTCAACATTCACAAATCAGCACATATAATACACCACATAAACAAAAGCAAAGACAAAAATCACATGATCATATCAATAGATGCAGAAAAAGCATTTGATAAGGTACATCACCCATTTATGATAAAAACACTCAGCAAAGTAGGAATAGAGGGTGCATTCCTCAATATAATAAAGACCATATATGAGAGACCTACAGCCAACATCATACTCAATGGACAAAAACTAAAACCTTTTCCACTAAGATCAGGAACAAGACAAGATTGTCCAGTTTCACCACTTCTATTCAATATATTTTTGCAAGTCCTAGCCATAGCAATAGGACAAGAAAAGAAAAGGAAAGAAAAGAATAGAAAAGGCAGCCAAATCAGAAAGGAGGAAACAAAACTGTCATTGTTTCCAGAGCACATGAGAATGTACATAGAAAATCCTATAGACTCCACCCAAAAACTGCTCAACCTAATAAGTGAATTTGGCAAGACAGCAGGATACAAAGTCAACATCCAGAAATCAAAGTCCTTTTTGTATACCACCAATGAAACAGCAGAAGCAGAAATCAAGAAAAAAATCCCATTCGATAGAGCAAAAAGAAAAATAAAATACCTAGGAATAAACCTAATGAAAGAGGTAAAAGACCTGTATGCAGAAAACTACACAACACTAAAGAAAGAAATCAAGGAAGATACAAACAAATGGAAACATATACCGTGTTCATGGATAGGAAGAATTAACATTATCAAAATGTCCATATTACCCAAAGCAATTTACAGATTCAATGCAATACCTATTAAAGTACCAATGGCATATTTCACAGACATAGAACAAACACTTCAAAAATTTATATGGAACCATAAACGACCCCAAATAGCTGTTGCAATTTTGAGAAAGAAGAGCAAAGTAGGAGGGATCACAATACCTGATACCAACCTATATTACAAGGCCACTGTAATGAAAAGAGCCTGGTACTGGCATAAAAACAGACACATGGACCAGTGGAACAAAACAGAGGGCTCAGAAATAAACCCAAGTCTCTATGGTCAATTAATATTCAACCAAGGGGGCAGCAACATAAAATGGAGTAAAAATAGTGTCTTGGACAAATGGTGTTGGGAGAACTGGACACCTACATGCAAAAAAATGAAACTCGCCCACCAACTTACACCATACACAAAAAGAAATTCAAGGTGGATAGAAGACTTAAATATAGGCTGTAGCACCATTAAAGTCCTAGAGGAGGACATAGGCAGGAAAATCTCAGATATTTCATGCAGCAACATTTTTACTGACATGTCCCCTAGAGCAAGGGACATAAAGGAAAAAATAAACAAATGGGATCTCATCAAAATAAAAAGCTTCTGCACAGCCAAAGAAAACAGCATTAAAATAAAAAGAGAATCAACCATATGGGAAAACATATCTGCCAATGATACCTCAGACAAGGGTTTAATCTCCAAAATATATAAAGAACTTACATGAATCCACTCTAAGAAGACAAGCAATCCAATTAAAAAATGGGCAAAGGACTTGAATAGACACTTCTCCAAAGAGGACATACAGAGGATCCAGAAACACATGAAAAGGTGTTCAATATTGCTAGCTATCAGACAGATGTAAATTAAAACCACAATGAGATACCACTTCACACAGGTCAGAATGGACATCATAAGCAAAACAACAAACAAGTGTTGGAGGGGATGTGGAGAGAAGAGGACCCTAGTTCACTGTTGGTGGGAATGCAGAGTGGTACAACCACTATGGAAAACAGTATGGAATTTTTTCAATAAACTAAAAGTGGATTTGCCTTTTGATCCAGAAATTCCACTTCTAGGACTATACCCTAAGAACACTGACACACCAATTCAAAAGAACCTATGCACCCCAATGTTCATAGCAGCACAATTTACAATAGCCAAGTGCTGGAAGCAACCTAGGTGCCCATCAGTAAATGAATGGATCAAAAAACT